>CAUYQG010167919.1:0-24473 GCA_963574415.1 Tarsius wallacei | reverse complement strand
ATCTGCAGACTGTAAAATTGTTTCAACATCTGCTTCTTGAATAAACTTTCATTGCCAGGGAGTAGTATAAAACTGGATGATAATAACAATAATAACAACAGCAACAAAAATGAAGAAATACTTCAGTTGACTCTTTAGTAGAGAGTAGACCAGACACAGTTGACGAAGAGAGAGACTGGGGTCACAAAATGAAATACATAAAATGTAAAATGGAAGCAAATAAGTATTGTATTCAACATAAAAATATAGAAATATTTTCTTTATCCAGTTCACTTTTGATAAGCAGCAGGATTGGTTCCTTGTTTGGGCTATTGCAAATAGTGCAACAATAACCATGTGTGTGCAGGTGTCCTTTTGGTAGAGCGATTTATATTCCTCTGGGTATATTTTCAGGAGAGGATTGCTGGGTCATATGAGAAACAATTTAAAAAAAATTTTTTTAGAAATTGCCATGCTGCTTTCCATAGAGGTTGAACTAGCTTACATTCCCACCAACAGTGTAGAAATAAATGTTCCCTTTTCTCCACAACCACGTCAGCACCTGTTGCTTTTTGACCTGTTAATCATTGCCTTCCTTACTGGTGTTAGGTGGTATTTCATTGTAGTTTTGATTTGCATTTCTCTGATGATTAGTGAGGGTGATCATTTTTTCATTGTTTGTTGGCTGCTTGAGAAGTGTCTATTCATGTCCTTTGCCCACTTTTTAATGGGGTTGTTTGTTTTTCTCCTTTCACTTCATTTGAGTTCCTTGTAGTACACATACATGATGGAGTATTACACATCCATAAAGAAGAACAAAATCATGACCTTCACAGCAACTTGGATGCAGTTGCGAAACACCATACTAAGTGAGCTATGACAGAAACAAATAGCTGAATACTGCATGTTCTCACTCATAAGTGGGCCCTAAGTACTAGTCCTCACATTACCCCAGGGGTGGAATCAGCAGTCACCGGGCACTGCCAGGGAAGGGAGGGAGGGAGATTGATGGGGGTACCTGGTTCACTACCAGGAGGAGTGAGGACCATATAGAAGCCCAAACTTCCCCTGATTGCAGCCTACTTATGCAGTAAATTCTCACTTGTACTCCACAGCTCTAAAATAAATAAATAAATTATTGAAAAATAGAAACAGAGTCTTCCTCTGTCACCCAGCATGGAGTGCAGTAGTGCCATCACAGCACACTACAGCCTTGAACTCCCAGGATCAAGAGATTCTCCCACCTCAGTTGCCTACATAGCTGGGATTACAGGTGGGTGCCATCATGCCTGGTGTAATTGTTGCATTCTTCACATGTACCTGTAATCCTCAGAGCCCTATAGGAAGCATTCTGGAAAGCAGAATTGTGATTTGAAAATGTTAACTCTTGCAGACCTATATACAGAGTAGAGAAGGGTAAATTTGCATTTGGGATATAATCACTTAAGACAAAACACAACAAGGTTGTCATCTTGATGGAGCAGTTATTCTTTTTAAAATTCCCAAGAGTTCAATTCTGTTTTCAGCATATGATTTAGTCACAAGAAATTAGCTGGACAAATTTTATGTATCTTTTTACTTTGACATGAATGTTATATTTAATGTTCTATTTATATACCACCATGTTAGTGTTCTATGGTTAATTTTTTGCATTTTGATTTTCACATTTAAACTGCTATTATTTTGACAATTTATTCAATGCAAATATTCATTTAGTTTAATAATAATCAAAATAAAAAATACTGAAATATTATCTTGATTAAAATGTAAAACATAAAATAAGAATGGTTTTACTATGATGTAAGATTTTCATTAATAAATCATAGTTAATAATTATGCAACGAATTTCCATTATCTACACAGTTTTCTTGGCAGACTTAATTTTCATTTAGTTCCAGAAACATGATAAATTTTCATGTGTTGATGAATCCATGACAGTGACATGGATATAAACTTTTATTAGTTTTGATAGACTGATCAATTAGCAAATTTATACCCTTATATTTGAGTAGGCTATTTTCTGTATCATTTTGGTAATTTACAACAAAAATTCACAAGAAATTTTCAAAATTTAAAACTTTAAAATTCAAATTACTATAAAACAAGCCTTTAGAATTCTCAAAAGAAATGAGCACTTCAGTAACAGGTGGTTAGATCTTTGTATAAGGCGTTGGGTTATCACAGCAAGAGGAATAGAATTATTCTGTTGTAGTAAATTATATAAAAGTTAAACAGAGTTTTCTGTGTTATTTTTTATTATTCATCAAACCTCTCTCCTTTCTATATACAATACTTAGCTAAACTCATTATAGTATTGAGATGATGAATGAAGAGTCGCTTATAGAATAAACTTTCTGTGGATACTATTGGCTGTAGAATTTCCATATTCTTGTTACATTGGAACAGAGTATATGGGGCACATTTCTATAATCTGTGATTGTTAAGGTCAGTTTTATACAATGAATTTTTTTCTTGATTTTTTATTCTTTTCAGTAGTTTTCACATTATTTCCTTTAATATCTATACTAATACTTGGAGATAAGTAATAGTTTGCTCTTGTGCCATTAAACAGATATATTAATAAAGTATTATCTATATGGGTAAGAAAACATAAACATATTAAAATACATTTATAAAAAAGTCATTCTGCAGGATATAGTACTCAAACCCAATTTTGTGATTCCTTCTTGTTAAGCTATTATGATTTTAATCGTCCAGCTTATGCTACTTTCTAAAGCATTTCAGCATAGTATAGGTGAGCTTTAGAAAATTAAAGGAAAGAGATTTTTCTTGAGTTCTCTTCAGGGTAAAATGCACCAAAAAAGCCAATAGCTCTTTAAAAGATAGTTCATGTTGTTAATAATCTTAATTATTTTAAATGATTTTGTTTTAGAGACCTCCATGCAAAATTATTCACTCTAGAAATAAATACAATTTGGGCCAATAGCTAACATTGTGGTGGTGAGCATTAGGTTTCTAGAATATCCTGTCTACCGGCATGGTAGATGGACACATGAGACAGAGAATTACACCCAGCGAAGCTCCTGCACATTGGGATCTCTAGGGTTTGAGATCCTGCTCACAAAAAACAGCGCAAACCTAGTGGGTCACTGAACGGGTACCATTGAGCTGAAAATTACAGCAGCTACCAGGACAATTTTGACACCTTGTGCCCAAGAACCAGCAGGTCAGAAGATAATTTACCATACTGACTGGAGTAGGAGGTAAGATGGTTTTCAAATAATAAAAGCAAACAGCAATAGACATAGAACCAGGTCTTCCATTTTGGGTGATAGCTTATTATTTCATGTTCCATCATAACTTTGACCAGCTCCACACATCAACACTACAATGAAATAGTATGGTAATGAAGGGTTCAAATGCCTCATGAATTAAGGTTTTGGTCATTCATCCAGATAAGCACAGGCTCTGCTGAGAATGCCAAGGGTAAGGAAATTTTCAAAGGGATACTAGAAGAGAGAGTGCATGGGTACAAGCTCCAAGGTCATTGACAGCAATGATTCTGTGGTCTGGACTGGTTTTTGTCTGCTGAGTGTCCCTTCATCAAGAAAGAATCATGGACCGATGAAGAAAATGTTTCTTGAACCAGTGTAAAGAAATCAATCTGTATGTAATAATATATGGTCTGGGGTAGCTTTGAGAATGTGCCTGAAAGACCTCCAAATACAGGGAATGCAACTGCCAAAGCCTCCGCTATTGCTGTTTGAAACCAATTGCTGCATTTTCTCTGAGGCCAACCTGTCCAGAGGCTGCTTCCAGTCATTGACTAAGTGTAGCAGACATACTAAAGGAGACATCCTTGGAAGATGGGTTAATTCCTCTAATGGGTGACTTTGGTTCAAAGATTGGCCCATGTTGTTGTTAAATTTTCCTTAGACTCCACTGTGATCAATCATGTTTCCACACAAACATCTTCTTCCCTTCTTTCCACCACTCAGGGTCAGCATGTCTATCAACAAATTCTTCCTCCCCGTCTCTCTCCTACTGTTCTCTAGGTCACAACTCTCCGATCTTGACCATATTAATTTAAAGAATAACACTTTTAATGTCATAATTCTTGATGATATCAATGTTCCTATAGATGATCTTTGCAATAGTCTAGCCTCTCAGAACTTCAAGTTTTTCTCCTAATTATATTTTTCTACAGTACAACTCAGCCATGTATTATCATTGTTAAATACCAGAACTATTTGTAACCTATAATTGCAATGTCTCCAAAATTTCTGTTTCAAGCATCCTACTTTCTCTCACTCTGCTGTATTTCCATCTGTTATAATATTCAGACCATATAAAGACCCACTTTTCATTGGTTCTGTCTCATATTCACTGACTTCATGCATTTAATATCCTCACCTACTAATAAAAATTTGATGATCCATTATTTTATTTACTCCCTTGCTAAGAGTTGCAAATATTTCCTTGGCTATCTATAATTGAGGCTAAACTTAAAGTTCCTCCTATGCTGTTTTGCATTGATGCAATTGGACTTTGCTAGAAAAAAAAATCTATGCTGACTAGTCTCATTTTAAATTTATTGTCATAAAACTAAAATACACCTGAAGGTAGTGTGGTTGTGTTGAGGACCAATTTTCATCTAAGAAAACCTAACAAAAATTAAAGAGATCAGGTTAGTGTGTGGAACCTGAAAAAGATGTGAGTGGGAGAATTGGTAAATGTTTCCATTGGTAGCAACTCTAACTTTCATGTGTTGCTTTAGGAAACTAGAGACAGTAGTTAGTTCTAAAAAGGTGATGGCATGGACTGGGCAAAGTGGTTAGGATCCTGAACTTTCTAAGCGTATATTCAGTCATGGTTCAGGTCTAGTCAGAAAATGAAAACCAAGGGTAGGATCCTTAATTAGGGTGAGAACTAAGCCATATATGACCCAGGAGTTAAACTGTCCTTTAGAACTTGTAAAAATATAAACTCTTGACACCTGTTCAACTGTAAAGAAATTTCCTCACATATTATTATTGATATTCAGTGTTCTAATTACAGGTTTAGTGTTTGGAAGCTGGTAGCAAGATCGTGTCTGGACCACAACCTTTAGGTAAAACTCTGATCACCATTAATTTATTAATTCAATCAATCAATTATCTGTTACAGGTTTATTGAACCTCTCTTCCCTGTCTGGTGTGGAGCTACCCTTTGATCATCAGGAAAGAAAAAGATTCCTATTCTAATCCTAAAGGGAAATGAAGCCTACAGGCATAAATTCTGTTTTCTATTTAAAACTTTGTGACAATAGAGCCATCTACTTCTTTGCTAAAAGCTAATTTTGCATAAGAGTGACACAAAAACGGGTTTTAGTACATATGTCATTTATCAACCTATAAACAATGCCTTTAACATAAAACAAAAACCCTTTATTTGGATGCACACATTGCCAAAAATCTTAGAGACTATTATAAGATTTATGATAGCTTTCACAGCATTCTTTTTCTGGCATCCACTTGAGTGCATTAACTTTGAAAAGAAACTGCTTGGCTTGAATTGTGAATATGACTTCAAACAATAAAAGCAAAGGAATCCATAGTACAGCTGCTTTCTTGTATATCAATCCACAAGTGTATACATATTGAGCCATATCCTCATGCTTTTAGGTAACTGCAGGTTCACTTTGCGTTCATCTAAAACACAAAAAGGCCTGCCTGGCAAACTTAGGTTTTAGTAAATTGTGAAGTATTGGTTGACACAGGAACAAAAATCCAGAAGGAAGGACTTACTGTTATGTCTTACACTGAAGAAAGAAAGGTAAAATTTTTCAGACTTCTAATTTAATTACAAAGCAAAGGCTAAGTAGCTCATTATATGATTTCAAGGAGACAGTTAATATGCATATTCCAAAAATAATTAAAATATATTAATGTAAGTTTATCAGAAAGAAATATTTGCAAAATAGAGCTAGAATTCCTGAAATGTAGTTCAAATACTGTAATAACATTGCATCAGACATGTCATCTAAACTCTCTGGTTCAAATATAAGTATCTAAAAATATAAAAATGTCCACTTTCTTTGACTATTTCATAGTATTTTTTGGTTATCCATTCAATTAATATGTGAGAAGAAAAAAGGGAAATAGAATTTTATTCACTACTTACAATAAACAGATCCTATAAGAACCTGGTACTGAATCCTGACATAATAAGCAGGTTTAGAAAAAATTACCTGGCCCAGTTATTTTTCAATATGATAGTGATCATTCACAACACTAAAATATCATTATTAAATTTCATAATATTGTGAGGATAGTCACTGTCTGCTTCTCAGTTTGCAAATGTGAAAACCAAGCTAGGATTAAGTAAATTAATCAAGGTCACAACTTGCAAATTCCATCATTGGAAATAAAATGCTGATCTCTTTGAAATTGAAAACCATGGGGTTAAATACCACAATATAGTATAACTCTGAAATTAAAATTTTAAGATGATGAAACTTGAGTGGATTAGAAGAAAAGAAAGTTTTTCACTGTGTACAGACAGAATATTAAAATGTATTGAATGAGTGGAGTGCATTAATCAAGAACTTTAGAGGATTATTTAAAAAATGACATAGTCCCTGTTTTGATAGTGACAATCTAGTTAATATTGTTGAGAAATTTAGTTCATTATTTATGTCTAATTCACATTATATGCCCTTATATTAATCTTTGCTAACAAATTATAAATTCCATGAGGAGGCTGCCATACTATGTCCATCATCTTGCACAGTTTCTGCAACATAGTAGTTGCTTAATAAATACTGAAATAAACTAAACTAATGTTATGCTTGAAGAAACAGGACAATTTCAATAAATATAAAGAAGTTTTTTAATACACTATCAATTTTATCTTTACAAAGAACCAACTTTTTGCTTTATTGATCCTTTGTGATTTTTTTATTTCAGTTTCATTTAGTTCTTCTTTGATTTTTGTCATTCCTTTTCTTCTGCTAACTTTGAGCTTGTTTTGTTCATGCTTTTCTAGTTCCTTGAGTTGTAATGTTAGGTTGCTGATCTGTGATCTTTCAGTTTTATTGATGTAGGCCTTAAGCACTATAAATTTTTCTCTGAGTACAGTTTTGGTTGTGTTCCAGAGGTTCTGATAGCTTGTTTCATTGTTATTATTTATTTCAAGGAATTTTTAACTTTCCATCTTGATTTCATTGTTGACCCTAAGATCATTCTGCAGCAGATTGTTTACCTTCCGTATTATTGTTTGGGTTCACAAGTTCTTCTTGGAGTCAATTTCTGGGTTTATTCCATGTGGTCTGAGAATGTGCTTGATATGATTTTAATACCTTTGAATTTATGAAGAATTGATTTGTGGCCTAGTATATGGTTTTTCTTGGAGAATGTTCTATGTGCTGATGATAAAAAATGTATATTATGTCCTTTTGGTGTGGAAGGTTCTGTAGAAATCTGTTAGTTCCATTTGCTCTAAGATCTGGTTTAATTCCAATGCTTCTTTGTTGACTTTCTGCCTTGATGATCTGTCTATTGCTATCAGTGAGGTGTTGAAGTCTCCCACTATTATTGTATTCCTGTCTATCTCTTTTTTTAGGTCTGGTAGAATTGGTTTTATGAAGCTGGAGGTTATGGTGTTAGGTACATATATATTTAAAATTGTATCTTCTCATGGGATTGATCCCTTTATCATTATGCAATAGCCATCCTTTTTTTTTTTTTTTTAAACTGTTGTTAAAGTCTGTTTTATTTGATAGGAAAATGACTGTTCCTGCTCATTTTTGGTTTCCATATAGATGGAATATTTTCCCTCACCTCTTCACCTTGAATCTGTAGGAGTCTTTCTGTGTTAAATGAGTCTCTTGGAAGCAACAGATATTTGGGTTGTGTTTTTTTAAATCCATTCTACCAGTCTTTATCTTCTTAGTTGGGTACTGGGGCCATTTATGTTCAGGGTTACCAGTGATATGTAAGGTACTATTCCATTAAACATACTGGTTGTTAACTGTTTTATTTATTCATTTATTTTCTCTATTGTGTTGGTGTTCCATAAGGCCTGTGAGCCTCATGATTTCCAGTAATTTTTTATTGGTGTATTTTGACCTTTTGTTTCAGTATTTAGAAATCCTTTGAATATTTCTTATAGAGGTGGCCTAATGGTGACAAATCCCCTAGCATGTGCTTCTCTGAAAAAGACTTCATTTCTCCTTATTTGTGGAACTTAATTGTGCAGGATACAAAATGTTTGACTGACTGTTATTCTACTTAAGGAGATTCAAGTTGGGTTCCCAATCCCTTCCCTTCTGGCTTGCATGGTTTCTTTTGAGAATTCTTCTGCAAGTCTGAAAGATTTACCAATGTTGAGTTATCTAATGCTTTTGTCTCACTGCTGTTCAAATCTTTTCCTTTACATTAATTTTGCATAACTGGATTATATGCTTTGAGGATTACCTTTTTGCAATGAATCTTCTAGGGGTTCTATGTGCTTCTTCTATCTGGGTATTTAAATCTCTGGCATGGCAAGGAAAGTTCTCCTCCATATTCTCTCAAATAGTTTTTTCTAAGTCTGTTTCCTTCTCTTCTTCCTCAGGAGCACCTATCGTGTTTAGGTTTGGCTGTTTTACATAATTCCACACTTCTTGAAGATTTTGTTCCATTTTCTTGATTCTTTTTTATTTATTATTGTCTGCTTAGGTTAATTCAAAAGCCTTGTCTTCAAGTGCTAAGATCTTTTTTTCTGCTTGATCTAGTCTACTGTTAAAACTTCTCAGTGCAATTTGTAATTATCTGAATGAATTATTCTTTCATTTCTAGAATTTCTATGTGTGTGTGTGTGTGTGTGTGTGTGTGTGTGTGTATGTGTGTGTGTGTGTGTCTATCTCTTTGGAGAATTTTTCATCCATATCCTGAATAATTGTTTTGGGGGGAGGTGTTTAAATGTTGGCTTTCAATTTTCTCCTGAAGCTCAATTTTATAATCAACCTTTTGAATTCTATGTCTGAAATTTCAAAGATTTCATTTGGGTTGCAGTTCATTCCGGAAGAGTTTGAGGTTTTTCTTTTTAATTCTATATTAATAAAGACAAGGTCTCACTTATTGGGCAGACTGCTCTCAAACTTCTGACCTCAAAGGAAAGTCTTGTCTCAGCCTGACAAAGTGCTGGTATTACAGGTATGAGCTACCACACCTGGCCTAAAATACAATTTTAAATAGACTCACAGAAAATTTTGATAGCATAATAGAGTGGATAATTTGTTAAATCCACCAGAGACTATCTTGAAATTTATAATTTGTACCTAATTTTATCCTCTTTTTCACTGGTTTGTAGCACCATAATAATCCATAGTCTGTAACCCATGATGGAACATTGCTTTCTTACCCATCTCATGTGTGGTGCTATAGTAGAGATGAAAATAATTATTTATGATAGAATTAAAATGTGATTATAAACATAATAATGAACACTTTTAACTACTAATGGCTTTTTATCAGTGCAAGATTAATAAAAATTCATACTAAATATGACCATAACTACATCATTTCTAAGAACCAATAAATTGACTCATATTGAAGGGGGTAAGGGACTTTTAACAAAATTTTATAGGTTGCCATGTTGCTTCAGAGTGAAGCACTGGGAGATGATAACAGTTTTATTTTAATGTTTCTTAATTTGCATTTCCATAATCTTGAGATGTGTTTTTGTAATATACACAAGGAGGAGTTTCCAATTTAGAAGGAAAACAAGAAAAGAAAAAACAAAGGGAAAAGGGAAAGACAATGAAAGATTTTAAACTTGGTCATATTTAAAACAACAATAATTGGCATTAAAGCAATGAAAATTTAGGGGAAATGACTTATAAAGTTATTTAATATCTTGAAGTCATTCTTGTCTATGCTGACCAAAGTTTAGGTTTAAGAGAAACACCATATCAGGAAGAAGACATTCCTACACAAAAAGGTCATTGATTTAGTGTGAAAGGGGACAGGGAAAATAACCTATAATGGGCACTTATTTGGGTAAGCAGGTGAGAAAAAGGACTCCAGGGTGCTGAGTGTCAGTGTTTAGAAACAGCTCAGACTCTGAGCACTTGTAATTTTGCCGGCTTTCCCTTTGGGCTTACTTGTTTATTTGTCTGTTGGTGGTTGCCTGAACTTTTTAAATTAAAATTTTGATGAAAAGAAAGTTCCTGCCTTAAACCCTACTTTGCAAGCCTAAAAAGGACTCCAGAGAGCAACTTTAAAGTTTTATGAAGGTATTTTTTAAAAATCAGTTTTATTTTTATTGTGCATTTTACTTTTCTCTACTCTGCTCTGGTTAGGAGAAAATTAATTTAGAAAATAAAAGAAAGTGTCCCCCAATGTCTTTCAAATTGTTTTTATTGTACTTTATAAAAATTAAATCTGGTAAACTAAACTGCAGAGAAGATATAGTGATGTTTAATGATTAGTAAAGACTGGAAGGATGCATTGAGTTTTTCTCTCCTAGAAAAGTAGTATATCAACTTTTTAATAATATCTTATGTTTATTAAGAAAAATTGTTTTTATATGAATACAATTATATATACAAGGAAATACAATACTAAAGAGGCAAATAAAGTTCTTGTGTACTAAATTCATACTAAAAAAGAAAGAAATGCATTTTTCTTTTGATTTTCCACACATTTTAATATGTAAAAATAATATTAAAAACACATGGAAGACAAAAATGCGTGAAAATATATTCCATAAAAATGGAGGAACAGATGACTGCAAAACAACATTGATAATCTGGCCTTTTCATTTCCAATCTTGTTTGACATTTATTCAGTTTCCCTTGCTGCAAATTTTTAAATATTTATAAATATTCATTTCTTGTTTTTGACACACATTTTAAAATACATCACTGAATAGTTTCAATTTGGCCACCAGAATAACAGAGATAATTATATATTTTATTTTATCACCCAGAAAAATGAAAGGAGGAAATGTTCTGTGCATTTTCTAAGCTCAAGAACAACATAGAGTCAATAAGTGGATAGACAGAAAATATGTTATAAAGATTGCTGGCTTACATAAAATTGGTTTGCAGACCTTAAAAAATAAAGGGAATTAAAAAACCTTATTTAGTTAATATTCAAATAAATGGGAAAATATAAGAAGAGAGAAAAGGCATGAATTAGTCGCAGCATATAAAAGAACAAGACAAAGCAAGTAAATCAATCTCAAAAAAGCTATCAAATGTGTTACAGACAAAGTGTATTTGTTGTAAAGATAAGTATTCCATTCATGAATTTAAAAAGCCTAGAAAGCAAACTAGAGCAGGAACTTTCTCAATATGAAAAGTATTTTCTCACAGAAAATACCTGCAACTAATACAACATTTAATGATGAGAGTTTGAAATTTTCCTCCTAAAATAAACAAATCAAAGATATCAGCTCTGATTACTTCTATCAGCACTGCATTGGAAGAAATAACTGGTCAAATATTGCAGGGAAATTTTTAAAAAATAAAGATGAAAGGCATAAATATTGAGAAAGAAAACTGAACTGAATTTATGTGTGAATGACATGTTGATCTTGGTAGAAAGTAGTCAGCAATATACAACAAAGCTAAAATAACTAATACATTATATATTCATCAACATTTCAGGATTGAACATCCACATTTTTAGAAACTGTAATTCTGTACCTTAATTGATGATTGATAATTGAAATTTATAGACCAGTACCATTGGCAATCATATAAAAACATGAAATACTTAGTGATGAACCTACCAATTACATAAATTATGTATAGTACTAAAATGAAATGAAAAAAAAGACAAATTCAAGTGAACTTAACCTAACATAGAAATATATCAAGTGTTCTTCTAGTGTTTGAGAATTGAAAGACTCAGTATTCTTAACACATCATTATCTTGAAAATGACCTATAAGTTTAATACCATCTAATTCAAAAGACGTTTTAGAAATTCTCTAGTAGATTTTACAATTTGTGTGGCCACGTCTAAGACCTAAGTAAGCAAAAGAGGAAAATCTTGCACTACTTGAATTACATTAGAATGAAGTTAAAACATTCACTATATGGATGTATAGTATTTGGATAAATATACACATGGATAAATAAAAATAATACAAAAATAGATCCACAGAAATATGATGAATTGCTTTTCAAGAATGGTAAAACAATGTTGAAGATAGTTATTTCAGCAAAATGTGCTGGAACAAAAAGACATTTTCCTATGCAAATTAATAAAGCTCAATTCATATCTCAGTCATGTAAAAAAAAAATCAAGTGGTTTGTGCCTGTAATACTTGCTCTATTGGAGGCTTAGACAGGGGAATTACTTGAGGACAGGAGCTCAAGATCAGCCTGGGTCAAATAGCTAGGGCTTGTCTCTACAAAAATAAATTTTAAACAATCAACTTGAAACAAATCATAACCGAGAACAATAAATATTCTATAAGAAAATTTAGGAGCAAATTCTTCAGACCTTAGAATAGGCAAATATTTTATCAATCATATATGAAAAAGTAGAGCTTAAAAATTAAGTAATGGGCTTTATCATAAGTAAAGTTCCCTGCTCTTTGAAAGACACTAAAAAAATGAGAAGATAAGCCATAGATTGGGAGAAAAATCTTTGCAAACATGTGTCTGATATACGACTTGTATTCTATAATATATAAATAACTAAAAACACATTACAATATTTGGGCAAATTCTTTATCAAAGAAATGATTTGGAGTAAGCAAGCACATGGAAAAATATTCTCCATCAATATTCATTAGGGACATTCAAATTAAAATCACCATGAGAGATGTGCCATTTCATGACTACTAGAACAGCTAAAATTAGACTAAACAAAAGGACAATACTAAATGCTTAAAATGATGTATAACAATGAAGAGTCTCTTATATTGCTCAACTAAATGCAATAATGCACGACGAATGCTCTTAGATATTTACCCAATAGAAATGTAAAATACGCCCACACAGAATGGTTCATGGATGTTTATAACAGCTTTGTTTATAACAGCCTCAACTTAAAAACAACCAGATATCTATCAACTTGTGAAAGGATAAACAAACCGTGGGCATATTTATTCAAAGGTATTAAGCAATAAAATGGAATGAACAACTGACATATGAAACAACACAGATTAACCTCAAATTAATTTTTCTATGCGAAAAAAGCCATGTCCTTAAAAAAAAATTTGTGAAAGGGAAAACTGTGCATACAGAAATCAGATCTGTAATTGTCAAGGCCTGAGGGTAGGGGATTGACTATAAACAAGCAAGAAGGAATGCCTTGGAGTTTACAAGTGTTTTTCTTGATTGTGGTGGTGTTTACCATTTATATTTGTCACAACCCATCAAGCTGTACACAGAAGAGTGGATTTTGATGTATGTCAATTTAATCTCATTAAAATTGATAACTTTTCTATTTAGAAAAATGTATGCCCTTACTCTATTTAAAAAAAGACATTCTAATGTTATGAAATACATTTTCTAGAGCTGGGAAAAGTGTCTGGAATTGTTTCATTAACTTTTTCCTCTTTATTCTTACAAATGTCCCATTTTCATTATTTTTCTCATATGTAATTTAGCTTCAATTTTTCCATTTACCATAAAATAAAAATAATCTACTAAATGCTAGGTTAATGTATGAAAACAAAGTTATGTGCCTTTATATCTAGAAGAATACAGCTGGTGCCTCTAGTCTTCACTCCATAGGAGGCCACGTTTGATGTGCTTTTCTTATCCAAGCAGGTGTGATCTAAAGAGACAGGGGCTATAGTGCCCACAAAGTTCTAAATTTTCCCCACACATAACCTTTGAGGTCTGTGGGTGCCAGGACTCTGACTTGACAAACTTTAAGAACATTAGTGCTTAAACTTGAACAAAAAATTATAAAATCAAGTTGATCTGACAAAATTCAAACATGAACTATAAGTAGTGTTGGCATAAGACTAGGATATAGTGTTTCTTCTGCAAAACAAATTTTATATGGGTAAAATAAGCAACTTAAACATATTAATATGCCTTTTAAAGTTATTTACTTGAAGAGAAAATAAGGAAACGAGGCCCCAACAATTTTTAAAAGTATAGATTTTTGGGATTAGAAAATTTTACCTGAAATTGTCCATTTTGGGAAATCTAAACTTATACACAAAGATGGACAATTAAGCTTATGAACTCATCTTAGAGTAAGTACTAAATACCTCATTGCTGGATATCATCATGGTCACCTTCAAAGTATTCCCCTCGGGAAACTATGCACTAATGCCAGCAACTAGTTCACCTGTCAAAGCAATTTTGGAATTATTTTTCTAAAATGGCCATCAGAGCTGTCATCATATTACTCTTGATGTCCTGAATATCATCAAAATGTCTTTCTTTCAATATTTCCTTTATTTTGGGGTAAAGACAAAAGTCACTGGAGCCAGATCAGGTGAGTAGGGATGGTATTCCAGTACAGTTATTTGTTTACTGGCTAAAAACTCCCTCACAGACAGTATTGTGTGAGCTGGTATCTTGTCATTATGAAAGAGTTCCTTCAGGACCATATTGCACACATCCTTCTCATGAAAAGATTTTCAGTTAAGATTTTTGTAACTGTTTCTCTATCAATGTTTATTTGATCTACTGTACTTTTTACAGTCAGCCGATGACTTTGACACACAATTTGACAAATTTTTGTTAATGCTTTTGTCAGTTCTACTCATTACTACCTGTCCTGACCTTTCTTCGTCAGTGACACTTTCCCCTCAGAAAAATATTTAATCCCTTTGTACACTGCCATCTTTTTCTTTGTGGCATGAACCCCAGAAACTTGGACTAACATGTCCCTGATTTCACTTCCACTCTTGTCAAGTTTAACAAGAAATTTAATGTTTGTCCCTTGCTCTAATTCAAGCCCCAACATTCTCACAACAGCCCACAAAAGCATGTAACAACAAGAATGAATGCCACTCAGCAAGACACCACCACATGTCACGTCAACACGAACACAGGGGAGACACTGATATCCCAAAGTTATGAAACCTTACTGAGTTGTTTGTACAGTGCTGCCAACATAAGTGCACAGCGGCAGGTTTACAAACTTATCAGACGTTGTATGTGCTCAAAATTTGGATTAATGATTTTTATGGGAATATAAGCATTTTAATAATTTCAGCAAGTTAGCCTCAAAGCTAATAATTTGCTTAACGTACTTGGCATCTAACAACTCTTAGTAATCTAGAATTATGAGAAAGATATTCAAAAGAAAATATCTGACAAAGATAGAATATTGATAAAAAATAAGAATTAGTTCACATACCAGCTTCCAGGTTAACTCTACATGCTCTCATTAATATTCACAGTACATGTGTATATATTTTATGTAGTTTATTTAGTATGTTTATATACATATGTATGAATCTTTATGTGTGTATTAGGCATTATGCATATCTAAATACTTACATAATAAATAAATACAAATATTTATATATATTTATCTATCAAAAATGAATTACTTGTGTTTGTATATTTACATACACCCATGTGGTTTCCTTTCCATTTCACAAATATGTTATGAAATCACACATTTACTGAGTGAACTAGCTAACTATAGTTTAGATTATTATTTTTTACTGAGAGAGAGAATAAGTAGTAAATAGGCTAATAAATTGTGTGGATTTATTGCATGTTATTTCATACTATGGAACGTATGGATTTAAGTTAATAAATTGTATGAATTATATGGAATTATGTAAAAAAAGAATCCAAAGTCAAGAGAGTGATTATGTAATGTGAAAAATAATCAATTGTAAGGAGAGAAATTGAACAATTGGCTCTTTGCAAAATGCAGCACGTTTCTTCTGTTCAAAATGAATGTCTAATATTGGCACATACAATAGCTGATATAGATTGGATATATACATTACTGTATATGAGGGGGAATAAAAACTGGAATTTATTTATAAAAAATTGTGTACTTATTTTGACATGTTTAGATGTCAGTCACCTTCAAAAAGTATTCTCTATTTGATGCAATACACCTATGGAGAGCTTTTTCCACTGTTCAAAACACTTTTCGAACTTGTCAATTTTGATGTCGTTTAATGCTTCTGCCATTTTTTGTTTCATCTCTTCCACATTGGTAAAATGTCTCTCTCTGAGGACTTTTTTCATACAGAGAAACCAAAAAATAAGACGTTCAGGGTGAGGTAGGGATATTAAGAAGGGTGAGGCATAAAAATCACAACATTTTTGGCCCAATACTGCTGAACACTCAGTACGCTGTGAGCAGGTGTGCTCGTAAATCATCCATCATAAAATGGGTAAACCGTTGAAAGAATCTCCTAAATAAAGTTTTTTTTAAAAAAAGTAAGTTCACTGAAGCTAAACACAGCCTCTTACAACAACACTAGCTGGTACACTGATGCCAGAGGGTCCCTAGGACACTTACCTAGTGGGGGAAGCCTGTACTTCAAGAGATTCTCCTTCCAAATATGATTCTGTTTTCTGTGAAGTTGCCACCAAAATTTTAAAGACAGATATTAGCAGTGAAACTACTAGATCATACGATAAGTCTATGTTTAACATTCTAAGGAATGATCAAAATATTTCTACTTGAAATGGTAGAAAGAGAAAGTGCGCAAGTTCGAGACCCGCCTGGACAACTCAGTGAGACCTCATCTCTACAATAAATCAAAAATTTTGCTGGGTGTGGTAGCACGCGCCTGTAGTTCCAGCTATTTGGAAGACTGAGGCGGAAGGATCGCCAGAGCCCAGCAGGTCGAGGCTGCAGTGGCCGGGAGCAGCCACTGCACTTCAGTCTGGGTGACAGAGTGAGACTCTAACTCAAAAAAAAAAAAAAAAAGAAAAAAAAAGAAAGAGAAAGTGACCACCAAGAGTTTATATTCCCATCAGCAATGTAGGAGAGTTTTAATTGTTCCACATCCTTGCTAATTCTTGTTATTGTAGGCAGCCTAGTGGATAAGAAGCTATATCTTATTATAATTTTCCCAGTAGTTAATGATGTTGAACATCTATTTATGTGTTATTGTCTACTTGAATATCTTCTGTGGAGAAATGTCCAAGCACCTCTTGTTGAAAAGACTTTTTCTTCACTGAATGGTCTACACACCTTATTGAAACTACTTGACCATAAATGTGAGGATTTGTTTCTGTACTCTCTATTTTATTTCATTCATTTTTAGGTCTATTCTCATCCTAGTACCTCATTGTCTTAATCATAATAGTTTCATCACAATAGTTTTGAAATCAAGAGTCATGACTCATCCAGTTTTGTTGAGAAGCATTCCTTTTTTATTTTTGAGAAGATTTTATAAAGTGCTACTTATTCTTTAAACGTTTGATAAACTCAACCAGCAAAGCCACTTGGGCCTGGACTTTTATTTGTTGTACCTTTCTAAAATATTGAATTAATTTTTGACTGTAGGACTATTCAAGTTTCTATTTCTTTGAGTCAGTTTTAATAGTCTCTTTTTAGAAATCTATTTAAGTTCTCTAATATGTTAGCATAGAGTAGTTAATATTAGCTTATATATATTTTAATTTTTCTAAGGCTTGTCCCTATTTCACACTTTATTGTCTCTCTTTTTTCCTTCATCAGTCTGGATGAAGTTATGTCAATTTTGTTGTTCTTTACAAAGAACGGACTTTTGAGTTTGTTGATTGCTTTCATTATTTTTCTCTACCCTGTTTTATTTATTTCTATTTAATTCTTCTTGTTATCTTCTCTGAGTTTTTCCTCATCTTTTTTCTAGTACCTTAAAGTAGAAAGCTAGATTGTTAATTCGAAATTTTTCTTTTTTTAAATACAAGCATGTATATTTTCCTCGAATTTCTGCTTTACCTGTATCTCATGAGTTTTGTATGTCATGTTTCTTCATTGTTTTGTGTTCATTTGCATTTAAGTTACTTAATAAAAGATGCTATTCAGCTTGCATACTTATTGCTGCATGTGATTGGTAGTGAGAACCTGATTCTTCCATTTATTTCTAAAGAACCAGAAAGTAAATATTTTAGTAGTGACATATGTTTCTGTCACTACGCTTCTTCTTGTTATTTTCATCTCTTTCTCTTCATCTTTTTTCCTTAATTGAAATTAATTATTAAAAAATATAAAATATAAAACAAAAATCAATTATTGCCCTTTGGCTATAGAAAAATAGGTTGCTAGCTGGATTTGTTCCACAGGTCAAAGTTTATCAATCCACCTACTTAAGTAGTTGGATATGAACATTCCTTAACACAGAAATTCAAATAAATTATTTCATTTTCTATCCTCATTTCCCTTCCAGTGTCTTCAAAGTTTTATTGCTTGCAATGCAGTCTGATACCAGTTTTTGAATTGAACAGATTTCTTAGCTGCATGCAGTAAAATTCACATAGGACTGAACAAAAAAGTTTATGAAATAGGTCTATTACCCATCAATTATCAAGGAGGACTTGAGAAAAAAACATAGAAGCAATGCAACCAACACAAATACCAAATGATGATACTTTACTGTCATCCATATGTTTAAACACAGCAGCCTGCCCCAAGGCAATCAACAAGAATAGACAGATAATATCACGACAAAGTATCTGAAACCTTCAATAGACTGAGGTGTGCAGAGTCCTTGTTCTTTGAGTCTCTGGTTTCAATTTAAAATTTGTGACACCTGGGCTGTTTTGGCAAGCTCTTTCTTATCTCATGAGATTGTGTTCTCATCACATTCTATATTCTCAAGAACCACAAATGAGAAAGGGGGAAAGATCTGGGTCAGTCTAAGGTCACCTAGAGATTTGCCTTGCAATGTCTGGTGGATTCTGTGATGATTATCCAATCCCACCCAAAGGTACTTAACAGCCATTTACTCCAGTGAATGTACACTGGGGAATGGGACATATCCAAACTCTTCAAGGACTATTGGACAACCGCGTTGCATTGACAGTGATTCAATTCAATTCAATCAACCCCAAAGGGTCAATATGGTTTCCCTGTTATAGTGAGGGTTGGAGGGTATCAGCTGGAGCCTGGACTTGAATATGGCTCACAATAGTTTTGTTTGTCCACAGAACTATCCAGTGGTTACTTCTCCAGTACTCAAGTGTATATGTGTGATGTATATACTTAGCAGTTTGCACTAAACCCATTTTGATTTTCTGTTCTATGAGTAATACCCATCAGTGTGAGAAAGCTCTGAAATTGCACCCTAGTCAGTATAATAAAATTAAATATCTGTATGTGTGTGTGTGTGTGAGTGTGTGTGTACTGTATCTTAGATTGAAGACTGAGAATTAATGTCACCATCGAAACCTACCTAATGTGAGAGTGGGATTCCCATCATAACTTGTTTGATTCACCAGTCTGGCCTCTGCAAAAATCACATGGAGTTCAATAGGACGACAACAGAAAAGTGCAATGCTGGAATGGACTCCTACACATACTTGAAGTGCCACTTATCTGAATAGATATCGTAATGTCCTTCATGATGCCATATATATACAAAGATTGATACATGGTACTTTACGCTCTATAGGAAAAAACATGGGTCTGTAAGCAAGAGGTAACCACATGAGTGGCTGTACTGACTGTCATCCTCAATGATCCACTGGGAATTTTGTGTTTTTTGACACTGCATCTCTGGGTTCTGTAGAATTGGAGCTTCTATGCCCAAAGGGGCCATATTCTTTTAAGGGAATATCTCAAGAGCTTCAACTTTGAACTTCTCTCATACAGGAGTCATGACACGAGAAAAGGAGCCACCATATTGGCAGAGGTTATTTATCCTGATCAGCAGGAGCAGATAGGACTGCTTTTCTCCAATACACATGGGAAGAAATACCTGTTAAACTGAGATGACCAACTTAGATATTCCTGGTATTTTTTTTCCTACTATAACTGTGGAAGGATACATGTAGCAATCCCGAGCAGAGATAATTCATCAAGTGTTCCGGACTTTCAGCTGATAGCTGAGGGTAGAATAAATTAAGAATAAATAGTAGAGGAAGTAAATGAGTATCAGTTGTGGTCCTAAGATCAACTTCAATTATGGGGCTGTAGTATGTCCCATTAATCTCTTTCAAGTTCCCTATCTTCCAACTCCACCCAATGTAGGAGCGTCTCTGTAAAACTGTGGGGATAAATAGATTTATGTGGTGCAGATGGGTATCAAGAAGAGTGATGACCACAACAATGGACAACTCAGACTTCCTGCCACATGGAGCAGAATTAAGAGACAGCACTAGGTTCTCTGCTCTGAATCCACCATCATATTAACAACATGGCTCTGCTTCCTACATTAGTCAATGATTCAGTTTAGCAGAAATTCTAAGGCAGTCTCTCTCCTACAGTCCATGGCTCCTTCCTGTCTTTTGGTGGGCAACTTAGGCTCGAACACACTACACTGGTTTAGTCAAAACTCTGTTAAAACTGTGCTACTGCAGTTGTAAGACTGCCAACCCAACTTTCTTCTTACTCTCTCTTCTTTGCAAGGTCCAGAATAGCATTGTGGTCTGAAGATATTCCTCAATGTCTCAAGTTTCTTCATCGTTTTCCTTTTTTCCCACCCAGATATTCATCACACACACATAAAAATCTCTTTCATATCTTATCATAAGCCATTTCAGAGGAACTGAACAATGTAATATTTTTGAACAACACAATTTTTGTCATTTTTATTTTGTTTCTTATGAATCTGCAGGCTTATTCTAATGTGGGAGCAAATTTTTAGTCTCTAGTCCATGTAGAAACATATTTATACCTCCAACTCTCCAACCATTTCCATCATCAAGGAATATAAATGCCAAGCAAAAGGATTGAAGGTTACAGGAATTTTATTAGGAAAACAAAACAAAAGCATTTGCCAGCTAAAATAATTATATGCCAAACATATTTAAGAGTATAGCTTAATCCATTTCCTAATTTAATAGAATGATTTTCTACTTTACTCAATCCCCAGCTGAGTTGACAGAAGAGAGAACCAGAACCTCTGAGAAACTTTCAAAAAAGTTTGTATGAAAATATTTAACATTTCCTGAGACATATAACTCTCAACAAGTTAGGATACTGCTTTGGAACCTTCTCTTAAAATTAAAATTTTAAGAATAATACAAACAAATACATATTTTCTGTGTTTTTTGCACTACTATAATTATATGCTCTTATTATATTTTTGACAGTGCTCTGAAACAAAATACTTAATGCAATCAATAATACAAATCAATTATTCTTAAACAGGATTGCATTGATATTTATGGATACTTAACAAAAGCATAATATTACCCCCTCTCTCCTTCTCTCTTTTTGAACCAAAAGACTTGTAAGTAAATCAGAAAAAAATACCCAAATTAAAATCATTTAGAGATAATACAACATGTAATAATACATTTGTTTTTTTCTGAATATGTTCAAGCATTTTTTGTATTTATTGAGTCTGTACACTAATAAAAATACATGGCTTCTATTTTTAGAAGCTCTATTATATACACATTTAGAATCTTCCTTATTGTATGTGCTTTCATGGTTTTTAAGGTACAGACTTATGTAATTATGATAACATTGTTTCTGAAGCTTTATGAAATTATATTCTCCTATCTACCCTCATCAGAGAAAAAACTGTTATGCAGAGTGATTATTCTTCAACTAACCAAAGATAAGAATTATTATGATGTGTATGAAGTAATTGACCTGCATAAAAATTCTACCCATTTGTAGATAAAATTTGAGACAAAAAAGCTTTATAAGGTAGTCATCATCTATCCTATAACATTATTTATTTTAAGGGCATTAGTCATTCTAGTTTAAAAGTAAATCCAATGAAACTGACAAAAATACATAAAGCACAATTTTGAGTAGCTGTACTTCCCACAGCAGTTTAGATAATATTGCATTTTTCAGCCTTGTTCAGTGTTCTGAAATATACACTGTGTGTTAATTAAAAACACACATACCAAAGGATAGGAAATATACCAGGCCAATTTAATAAGAAAAAAGTAAGAAAATTACATTTCAACCTAATGATATCACATACTCCAAATCTCCTTTAAGGACTGTTTGATGCCCCTAATTAACTGGTCATTAGTGACATCAATCCCCTGCCGGCTTTAATCATGACTCAAACTAACAGCACATTGAACACTAACTACTCTCCAAGGCACATAAATTACCTGAAAATTTCTCTTTTCAGGTAGAGACTGTGAAAACCAGTTAACAGTCCATTTTCTTGCTACACCCAAGAGAACAAATGGAGGAGGATTCTAAAATCCAGAATGGGAGTTCAGTACCTAGGCAATTACGAAAAGATTTTTTGCCTCAGCTAAATTAAGTCAATTAAGTTTAATGCAGACAATTCATTTTCTATATATAGAGAAATTTTAGTATGGCTGGAGGGGGAAAATAGAGATGAAAATTCACTGCTCAGGTCATAGAGGAAAAAGTAAATACTAGTTCATCTTACACTTTAAAATGTCTTAATACCAAGGGAGACAAAAAGAATATGTTTTTTTTTTGGGCAGTTTCCTTGTAGTACCGGCTTCCCCCACTAGGTAAGTGTTCTAGGAAGACAGCTGCATTAGTATATCAGCTCTAACGTTTTGGTGAGAGGCTGCGTTTAGCCTCAGTGAATTTTTTGGGAAATTCTTTCAAGGCATTTGCTCATTTCATGACAAGTGACTTACGGGCACACTGAGTGTTCACCAATTTTTGACCAAAAATAGAATGACCCCTATTCCGCACCCTCCCTATACACCGATCTTGCCCTTAATGACTTTTGTTTGTTTGTTTTCCTGGATGAAAAAAGTCCTCAAAGAGAAGCATTTTGCTAACATTGAAGAGGTGAAACAAAAAATGGTAGTAGCACTAAAAGGAATCGAAATTGATGAGTTCAAAAATGGTTTTGAGCAGTGGAAAAAGCATTTCAATAGTTGTATTGCATCAAATGAAGAGAACTTTGAAGATGATTGAAGTTTCAACATGTTGGAATAAATATACCATTTTTAACACATAAGTCCTGTGTTTTGTGTGTGTGTGTGTGTGTGTGTGTTTCACATCATATCTGAAAGGGAAAATAATAGATGTATCATCAGTGGTTAGATTAGTTCAGGTAAGTTAACTAGGACATAAAAAAGCTCTCTCATACACTGAAATAGGGACCTAGTGCTTAATTCACAGAC
This sequence comes from Tarsius wallacei, assembly GCA_963574415.1. Lineage (NCBI taxonomy): Eukaryota > Metazoa > Chordata > Mammalia > Primates > Tarsiidae > Tarsius > Tarsius wallacei. Next base: position 1,376 of record CAUYQG010167919.1, on the reverse strand, counting down.
CCCGACACCAAAAGTACAAGTTATAAAAAGGAGAGGTTTATTAACCAACAGCTGGCCAGTGATCACTTGCCTGCTGGACATGCAAGCCCCACAGCAAGGGCCCCCATTTGCTGTAGGGGCTTGCTTAAGTGGGGCAAAACATCGGAACTTTTCAAGTGGGCCAAACCGCAACATCCTGGAGGCCTAGGTACTTTTCAAGCAATGCTAGCGGGGTTTACTGAAGCGAAAAAAAAAAAATGCTGTTAAACAGTTTAACCTAGCCAGCAGGTGCTGTTGCCAATTTCCAGGAAGGGAAGTTTTAACTGTGCAAAGGCTGAGTACATGCTTAACTGTGCAAAGGCTGAGTTCATGCTTAGCCTAATTTTTGACACTGTAGATGTCTTTTTAAGCCCCCTTCCACATTCCCCCCTTTCAGTTGTTCCTAGAGTCAAATCATTGGCTCTTCATACAGGGGATTATATTGAGTTCTGAGGACCATTAATTTTACTGATGACACACTATTTTTAACATAACCAAGGAGGCTTTTAACTAAGCAAGGCTCTACTGTTATACCTATTAGGAGCAGGAGGAGAGGCCCGCCACTGCCGAGATTAGGGTTGTGAGCCAGGGGGACCAAGAGAAGAGGGACTGATACCAATTTCCCAAGGCTTATCTTTGTAACTCTCTTTGTTTTAGATTGTCTTTTACCAGGACAAGAGTGTCTTGGATGACCCCGGATTGGTTTGCATAGAAACAGCACATTTCTCCTAGGGCCATGCATAGCCCTCCCTGCTTCATGAAGAGGAGATCAAGTCCCCTCCTGTTTTGGAGCACAACCTCAGCTAAGGAATTAACTTGCTGCTCTAGGTGGGATATGCTTGACTCCAGGAGGTCCTTATCAACATGTTTACTTAGCTCCTTGAGGTTTTGGTCCCCAACAACCAGAGAAGCTGTACTTATTGCTGTGGACCCTGCAATTCCTAGGCTAATGAGGAGGGGCACTAATATGGGGACCCGCTTGGATCACCCGAGGCCTGAGAGTCCAAGGTGTTCTCATCCCTCCATTCCTTCATAGATATATACCTGGGGTAGTATATGCACTAAGACACAGATTTCTGCAGTGTCCCCTAAAGCAATACAGGGTGTTATACCTTGCATACAAGCAAACCAGGTGGTGGGGGGTGTAACAGCCATGTGGAGGTCTTTAGAGGTTTTTGGATTGGGGATACTTTTTACAGAGGCGGTATCACATGACATTTGATAGGGATAATTACTTATATTATAAGGGGGAGAATAAAGGCAAGTTCCATGTCCTTAAAGATCTCCCAGAGTAAGGGCTGAGTTCTGTCCCCAGGGACATAGTCCTAAGGACTGAGCTGTAGCGAGGTCAAGAATGC
>CAUYQG010167910.1:0-16494 GCA_963574415.1 Tarsius wallacei | reverse complement strand
CTCCGGCGATCCTTCTGTCTCAGCCTTCCAAGTCGCTGGAATTACAGGCGCGTGCTACCACGCCCGGCTAATTTTTTGATTTATTGTAGAGATGAGGTCTCGCTTGCCCAGGCGGGTCTCGAACCCGCGGGCTCAGGCAATCCACTCACCTCAGCCTCCCAAACACGCGGGATTACAGGCTGAGCCACCGAGCCAAGCATACTCTAATGTTTGAGATTCACTGATAACTCATGGTATTCAAATAACAGTACAAGCTCAGACAGAAATGGTTGAAGAAAGCATTGCCTTGTAGAAAGATGAGATCGAGCAGACTGAATCCAGCAAAGAAAGAAACTTAAAAAGACAATAATTCTAGAAATCAAGAAGCCGTCCTGATTTTATAGGCATATTGTCTAATGACAGTATGATGCCTGCATCCTACTGGATGTCTGGGGGTAAGGGTTTGAGGTGGAAGGAGTCTAACAAGGACAGATTTCAGGCTTATTCCCTCAGTGAGTAGTCAAGGTCTTTGCAGAAGGATTGGATTTTCATGAAATAGAGCACTGGTTAAAGAAAATGCCGCTCATTCAGTTTTTAAGCTTTGAGAGGATTTTGAATTTTAGAATCTTAAAATGCAGTCCACTTAAACACCTTGAGCACTTCCTTGTCATACCTGACCTAATTGCAGCAATTCTTACTTCTACTACTAATCAAAGAATATCGCTGGATCTCCAGATACACTTTTTTTTTCTGATTAGGACTGTCTCTCCCATCAGAAGACAGGGACCACAGACAGCATTCACTGGATTTGTAGAAGACAAGGGAAAGAGAAACAAGGAAGGCAGGGTTTAGTGAATTTTCTAAGCTACTGTGAAGTAAACAGTGCCGCTTGTTTAGAATCAACAAAAATAATATTGTACTATGAAAGATTGTGAAGCATAAGTTTTTACAAAAGTGTTTTGAGGACAATTTTTCAATGGCTGCTGGAAACTCAATGAGCAGAGACCACACTCTTAAAAGTTCTTTGTGGTTGTTAATCTTGTTCACAGAATGGAAATACCAAGGGAGCTTTAAAAAATGCCAGAGTCAGTGTCCCACTCACTGAGGTGAGTAAAGGATACAGTAAAAGTTGACAACCACTGTCTTATGAAATCCTTGACTTTCTTGGGCAGAGTAGTGGAGTTCTATTGGAATGTATTTTATTTGCAACAAACAAGTATTTTATGTCCTTTTAATAGCTTAACCAACTTGTCCAAGATTCTTTAGCTTTCTAATAATCCTAATAACTTGTCTAAGACTTAGGGAAAGTTTTACAAGCTTGAGAAGTAATTTGTTTTTCTATTTCTTCTTCAAAATTAGTGGTAGCTGAAAGGAATTATAAGATTAATATAAAAGTACCTCTGGAAAACACAATGTATGGCTCTATGGTTTGCCATTCATATTTACTTCATGCATCTAAAATGGGGAGAAGATAAAATATATTTGGAAATATATACAGCAAAACTCATAATTTTATTTTATTTTTATATTTTTAGAGGCAAGATCTTATTCTAAAACTCATAATTTTAACAAGATGCAAGCCTCCTTTACCTAAGGCTAAAACCTAAGTGCTTTGACTTGATTCTTGTTTTTCTGAAAATACTACAAAACTATAGAACAAGAATGTAATAACAAATAAAAATATGGTAATTATATAGATTTAAAAATTCTCAAGAATGTGATAATCCCCAAATCTTTTCAGATAATGAAAACAAATCTAATTCTAAATTGTGATTAGAGTTTTACTATGAAATTTTAGATGATTTGTGTTTTTTCAGTGTATGCAAAACCCTATGGAACTAAGTAAGCTATCCAAGGAGAAAATGTCCCTATGGTTAAGATGGTAACAGTGGAAAAAATTTAAACCAAAAATTTATACCCCTTTTCATAGGACTTCTCAGAGACATATGCTAAGATATACTTAAACTCTACAAAGAGGAGCATAATATATAGTGTTCTCCTATAATTTTTACTTGTGGTATTATTATTATTATTATAGAGCAGATTAAGGGACTATTGTTTGTTTGCTATAAACTAAATGGAGTATTGTAGTAAGAATACAGAATTTTAGCAGAGAAAGAAGAAAACACTGATTTCATCTCCAAAGGAAAATTATTGAACCAAAAAAATGCAGCTATGCTTACTATGACCTAGAGAGTTTATATATTAACTTATAATGTAAGAGAATATGAATTAGAATAAAACCTCAAACAACAAACTTTCTTTTATAATGTCTGATATTCAATCAGAAATGACCAGACAGACATTTCCTGTTGGTTAAGATGTATATTCCCACAGTAACAATGAGGTACAGCTGAATAAGCTACAAAATCATTAAACATAAAAATACATAGATAGCTAGAAGTAAGGCGCAAAGAAGGCGACATAAACTAAAATGAGGAGTCTTTTCTTATATCTCCTTTTATCAGAAGTCATCTCCCTGCAACAAGGGTAAAGAAAAATCAAGCAAATTTTAAAAATACTTTTGATGGCTACATGTGAGCTGGCATAATGGATTTAAATTATAAGGAGTCTGGTCGTAAAATGAATCTGTATATACCCTTCAACTCTCCCCAATGGACCTTTAGGTGGGTACAGCATAGAATAACCAACAGAAATTCCTTGGAGGCATTTCCAGCATTCAAATGAAGGAAGGCAGTGGTTGCTAAAGGTTCAAAGTCAGGAACTTAAGTATCCATGAATGTATGAAGGGCTCAGAGAAATACTCCATAGGGTCTTTAGGCCTTCAGGTTGAGCCACAAGTACCATATTAAGTGCTAGAGATAAGACAGCAGAATAGATAGAATGTTCCCTGGGTATAGAAAGCAAGAAACAGAACTGCAGCACAAACAGAATATGATGGAAATCTAAAAAAGTAACATCAGCTACAATGCAGAAATAAGTTTTCGGTGATTTAGAAAACAGCCATGTGGTCTACAAAACATTAAGAGATCTCTGGAGTTTCAACAATGCTCAAATTCAAATCCCTGCAGAGGGAAGTACTGATCCCACCTTCAAAATAAATGAAGCTAGAGGTGAAATTAATATAACTGAATCTGATAAGCCCATATAGAGCAGATAGAGCTTAGCTATAAAGTAAATTGACTTGTTCTACCACACCAGTGGATTGACAAAGAAAGGTACATTTTTTAAAATTAAGATAAATGTTATTTACCTTTTTTCCTATGGCTTTTTCCTTTCTTTGACAGACAATATCTATAATACAATAAACCGTTATAAGACAAAGATTCAGGAAAATGGTCAATAGAGGAAAGGATCGATATTAACAGAGGCAGAGACTACCCAGATTTTATAATTATGACAAAAGGATTTTAAGATATCTATGATAAATACATTAATTCACCTGTTAGAAAAGGTGAACAACATATGTGAACAGATGAAGAACTTTAGCTACAAAATGAGAGCTACACAAAGAAGCTAATGGGAATACTATAAAGAAAAAATATATGAGAAATAAAGAGCTAATTTGATGATTAAATAATTGGTGAACTTGAAGAAGAAAAGTTAATTGAAATTATCCAAATGCGCAACAAAGAGGAAAAATAAACAATAAAAACAAAAAATACAAGCTCTGTGGTTCAACGTCAAATGTTCTAATAGTCTTTACTTCAAATTCCAGAGAATTTGAGAAGATAATGTTCAAGACTTTCCCAAACTGATGAAATACATCAACCCATCGATACAGTAAGCTTCAGGATTTCCAAACAAGATACCTACAAAGACACTCTTAAGCATACCATAGTCAAATTGCTGAAAATAAAAAAAAAATAATAAAAATAGTGAATCTTAAAAGCAGCAGGAAGTGGGGAATGAAAAGAAGTATGTCTGCTAGGGTATTAATGATAAGTATGATGGTTGAATACTTATTAGAAACAAATGTAGGCCAGAAAGCAAAGAAAAAACATACTTAAATGGCTAAAAGGAAAAAAAAAGCTATCAATAGTCAACAATCTATATTCAGAAAAATATTCTTTCAATAAAAAAGCAAAATAAAAAAATGTTAAAGAAACAAAAGTTGAAAGAATGTGCCCTGCAAAAATTACTAAAACAAATACTTTAGGATGAAGAAAATTAAACCAAATGAAATCCCAGATCTGTAGGAAGAAAGAACACCAAATTTGGTAAACACAAAAATTATTTTAAAGTCTTTTAGCTAAATGGTGGTGGGAAAACTGGATATTCACCTGCAAAAGAATGAAGTTGGATTTTTAGCTAACACCATATACAAAAATTAACTCAAAATGGATTAAAGATCTAATTGTAAGGTCAAAAACTCTTTATAAAATAGACAAAAACTTCATGACATAAGATTTGGCAATGATCTCTTGGTTTTGACACCAAAGTATGCATGACAATAAAAAAGACAAATTGGCCTTCATGAAATACAAATTTTGTGTATCAAAACACAATATCAACAGAATAAAAAAACAATTTACAGAATGGGAGAAAATAATTGTGAATCATATATCTTAGAAGGGTTTCATAGCCAGAATATACAGAGAACTTCTAAAGTTCAACAACAAAAATTCAAATAAAAAATGGATAAAGGACTGAAATCAATATTTCTCCAAAAAAGATATAAAAATGGTCAATAAGTACATGAATTGATACTTAACATTGCTAAGCATTAGAGAAATGCAAATCAAAATTACAATGAAATGCCACTTTATACTTATTAGGATGGTTATTTTATATATATATATCAAGATAACAAGTGTTAGCAAGCATGTGGAGAAGTTGGAACTCTTATGCACTGTTGATTGGAATGTGAAATGGTACAGCCACTGTGGAAAACAGTATGATAATCTCTCAAAAAAAATTAAAAATAGAATTATCATATGCTCCAACAATTTCATTTCTGGGTATATAGAGTACACAAAAGAAACAATAGCAGAGTCTTTTTTTATGAGTTGGAGTCTCACTCTGTCACCCAGGCTGGAGTGTGGTGACACTCAAGGCCACCACAGCATCAACCTGCTGGGCTTAGGTGACCCTTCCACCTTAGCCTTCCAAGTAGCAGGAGCTACAGGCACGCGCTACCACTCCTGGCTAATTTTTTAAATTTGTTGTAGAGACGAGGTCTTGCCAAGTTGCCAGGCTGGTCTTGAACCCACGGGTTCAGGCAATCCACTTGCCTCAGCCTCCCAAAATGCTGGGATTACAGGCTGAGCCACCAAGCTTGTCCAATAGCAGAATCTTAAAGAGATATTTGTACACCCATGTTTACAGCAGCTATTATTCAAAATAGCTAAAATGTGGAAGCAACTTAATTATCCCACAATGCATGAATAAATGAGAAAATGTGATAAATACAATGAATTATTATTCAACCTTAAGAAGGAAGTACGTTGTGACATATACTACAACATAGGTGAACTTTGAGAATATTACATTGTGAAATAAGACGGTCACAAAAAGACAAACACTGTATGAGTCTACTTACATATGATACTTGGATTAGCCAAAATCACAGACATATAAAGTAAAATGGTGGTTGCCAGGGCAAAGGGAGGAGATCGGAGGTATTGTGTGGTAATATTGAGTATAGAGTTATGATTTTATAAGCTGGAAAGAGTTATGAAGAAGAATGATAGTAATAGTTGTACAACATTATGGATATATTTAATGCCACTAAAGTATACACGCAAATGGCTAAAATATTAAATTTATGCAATACGTATTTTACCACAATAAAAATGGCAAAAAGACCTTTAAAAATTATCTATCTATACACACACACTTAAATTTCTTTAAAAATCTTGACTGCATAAATCAATAATAATGTCTTTGGGTTTATGATATAAATAAAATGACAATACATCACAATAAGAACACATAAAAGGAGAGAGGGTAAATAGAATTATACTTTCAAGAAGTTACTTACATTGCTTAACTAATGTTATTTGCAGGTGGGTCATAACAATATGTATAGTAATCTCTTTAACATACACACAATGCGTTGTAGCAAAAATTCAGCACAGTAAATAAGACGGGAGAAAGAGAAAAAAACAGAGGCTTAAATTGAGATATATAAATACCAAGGGTGCCAAAAAAAGTATGCACAAAAAATGTATACACATTTTAAGATAACTATGATAAATACATTAATTCACCTATTAGAAAATTTATGTGTGAACAGATGAAGAATTTTAACTACAACATGAAAGCTATACAAAGAAGCTAGTGGGAAAATTATGAAGAAAAAATATATAAGAAATAAAGAGCTAATTTGATGATTAAATAGCAGATATAAGACAGCAGAGCAAGTAATTGGTGAACTTGAAGAAAGGTTAATAGAAATTACCCAAATGAGCAACAAAGAGGAAAAACATTACTTTTCAAAGTTGAATAGAATTACAGTAGCAATGTGTAGTATAACGTTCACTCCAAAGATAGTGTTAATCAAATGAATGCTAGCATCACTATGCGACAGGCAGGACAGTCAAAGAAAATAGCAGAAACATGGTTGCTGCTCGAGGAGCACAAGACCATTTTGAGGTGATATTTGACTTAATATTCCTTGACTTCTACCTGTGGGGAACCTTAAAGATGTGGTGTACTGTAGAAAACCATACTTTGGGAAGAAATTGAAACAGCATGCACAGTGATACAAGTGGACACTTGGTGAGTGCTGCTCAAGCAGTAGTTCACTGTAATCAGAAGTGTCTGGATGCTGATGGTACCAAGTGGATACTTTGAGCATCTTTCGTAATTGCAGAAGTCAAATGTGACTTGTATTCATCTTCTGTTATCAGTATATATCATTACAATTTTAGTAGTTTTTTTTTCCTTTCTTAAATTGTGTATACTTTTTTGGCACCCTCTGTAGTTGCATTAAATGTTAACAAACTGCCTGCTCCAAATTAAAGGCAGAGTGGTCAGACAGGATACAAAAGAACAACATTCAACTATACACTGTTAAATAAAACTCTTTCAATAACAAGGCAAAGGCATGTAGAAAATACAAAGGTGGAAAAAATATACCTCCTAAACATAATGCATAAAAAATGGAATGGTTAGATTAGCATTGTACAAAGTAAATATTCACAGAATTATTAGAAATAAATAGGGGCATTTCATAATGGTAAAGGAATACAACCATCAAGAAGATTCCAGTCATAAATGTTTAAACATGAATAACAGAGCTTCAAAATATGTAAAGCAAAAATTGGTAGGACTGAATGGAGACATACAAAATTATACAACAGTTGAGAACTTTCACAAGTTTCTCTCAATAATTGATAGAACAAAAACACAAAATCAGTAAATATATAAAAGAGTAGAACCACACATCAATCAACTTTACTTAATTGTCATATACAATGTGCCAAACTCAACACTTTCAGAGTATACATTTTTCTAGTGAAATATTTACCAAGTTAGATCATATGCAGGCCCTAAAATAAATCTCAATATGTAGAAAATGTTTCAAAGTCACATGAATCAAATTTATTGCTTAAAATATGTGTTGTATTTATTAAATACCAAGGATGTATAAGAGCAGAATAATAACATATATAAGCATTGAAGGGAGAAGATACCATTAGACATTGAGATAAAATGATTACTCCAAAATTATATTTTAAGCTGGGCTAGTTTTTCCAAGAGTGAGCATGAAAAGAAAGACTAACATTTGCTATATAACTGGGTTTTTAAAAAAAAAAAATAAAGAATATACAGTTTGAGTTGCAGAACAAATTTCTTGTGACCATCATAAAAACATTTAGAACAAAGTAATTTATAGAACCCATTGAACACATTTTCAAATATATTTTTACAAAATCCTGCAATTCTAAACTATACCAGTTATAAAACTGGAGAAAAATCATTTAATTAATCTAATTTTATATCTTATGTTACCCAAGTAAAGATAAAATGGGAAACATAAATATGTATTTTAAGCCTACGCATTAAGACAAGTTCATTCCATTGAGATTGCACCGCAGAATTTTCTGTGTGTGTGTCTATGTGTACAATTGAATTGAATATAGCTTTATATCAATCATCTGTCTAGCCTTTAAGATATTCTTTTTTTTTTTTTTTTGAGAAAGCAGGATTTATTGAGAGGACAGAGAAGCTCCCACAGTGGGAGGGGGCCCGAAGGGGTTGCCTTGAAGACATTCTTTATGTCTTTCTTACATTTAAAATGATGGGTTTTTAGTTCATTCACATAAGGGAAAGCATGCAGTTAGTGAAATATGCTGTCTCACAAGTCAGAGCTCTTAGGTTTAACCATTTTACCTCCACTGTATGAACTATGAGACATAAGCAAATTTTGGATATACAGTTTTGCCACAGGGAAGAGATGATTATATTAATCATGATTGGCATGATTATATTAATTAATACATATATATATGAAATACACTTCTTAAGTTATAAAATGTCAAATTAATATTATTTGTATACTTAGAAGAGTGAAATAAAAATCAAGCATAATGATTAAGATTAGGATAATTCTATATCCGTAAAATTGAATTTTATGTAACCAGCAGATATCATAGTTTTGGAGAATCACTACTGATAAGGAAAAATACCAATGCTAAAAAGTACACAAAATTATAAAATTTTAATTTGTAATGCATATATCTATGGAATCCAGATGTGTCACAAGCTCATCCAACATGCACAGTTGAATATTGGTAAGGTATGGATATTTACAATACATCAAAATTTAATAAGGAAGAGTAATACAAAGAAAATTTCATTGACAACCATCAGTTATTGTGCAGCTGAAGTGTTTCATTGTTTTAATTATCAGTAAGAGTGAGGTTTTCTTTCTAAATAAACTTTCACAACATAAAGCAGTCTGTCACACCAAAATTTTGCACAACTTAGAAAAATTAACATATATTAATACACAAAAACATTGTTTTCTAGTACATGTGTATAATTCATCCAAAGACTTAAATAGACTTTTTTTTTTTTTTTTGAGTTGGAATCTCACTCTGTCACCCATACTGGAGTGCAGTGGCCGCTCCCGGCCACCGCAGCCTCAACCTGGTGGGCTCCGGCGATCCTTCCGCCTCAGCCTTACAAGTAGCTGGAACTACAGGCGCGCGCTACCACGCCCGACTGATTTTTTGATTTTTTTATTGTAGAGATGATGTCTCGCCAAGTTGCCCAGGTGGGGTCTCGAACCCGTGGACTCAGGCAATCCACTCACCTCGGCTTCCCAAAGCACGGGATTACAGGCTGAGCCACCAAGCCCAGCTTAAATCGACTTTTTAGAAAGAGAATCATCTACTCATATCTCAGCAAGATAATTGAATGTATAGGATGAATTTTAAAATGAACTTTTGGGATGTTATAAAATGACAGCCATTGAAACCCCTATCTGAGTCTTTATTATTTATACCTAATTTAAAATGTAATTAAATGAAACTGTCTGTTGTTCTCAACCTGGCTGAGTTGTAGCTCACTTAAACAGAGCTTTTACCAAATGTCAGAGACCATTATGCATATTAATTAAATACGAATGGCTTATTTGAGGACAATGTCAAGACTGTCTCCAGAGCAGATAAATAATGATTCTTTAAGACTAGAGTGTATGCCATTTGAATAATAACATTAAAGATCATTTGTTTGTCTAGCTGCCTCAATGTACTGGCTTGGACAGACACTTCTAATACAATGTTCAGTTTAAGGTTAGAGAAAATAGTGTTAATCTCAGTAGAGTTTACCTATTTATTGTGTCAAGAAGTGAGTTGTAAAGAAAGTAAAAGGTAAAGAAAACAGAAAAGGGCTAAAGTGATATTAATTAACATAATTCTTGTCCCATGATGTTATGTCTATTATTCCACTTAAAAACAAAAACAAACAAAAAAAAAAACTTTTTTTTTTTTTTTTTTTGTTTGCGTCTAACACCATCGCCCAGACTGGAGTGTGCAGTGGCCGCTCCCGGCCACTACAGCCTCGACCTGCTGGGCTCCAGAGATCCTTCTGCCTCAGCCTTCCAAGTAGCTGGAACTACAGGCGCGCGCTACCACGCCTGGCTAATTTTTTGATTTATTGTAGAGATGAGGTCTCGTTTGCAAAAAAAACTTTTAAAAGGAAGCAATGGTTCCTTGCAGTTTTCCTATTCCCTCTAGATGACTGAGAAAATCCTTGAGTTTTGCTCAGTTGACCAGTCTCAAATGTTATTCTTTATCAAATTAGTTATCAAATCCAGTCATTTTGTTGCTTATACTCCAAAACCTTCACTCATCCTATACTAGACCAATCTTTCTACCGTAATATTTCCTTAATCATGATGGACACCTTCCAAAATCCCCAGTGGTTGCTTGAAATCATGGATACTCAACCCTATATACATTATGTTCTTCCCATATATCCATACCTATGAGAAATTTTAATTTATAAGTTAGGCACAGTAAGCAATTAATAACAATGGCTAATAATAAAATGAAGCATAACAATATGGCAGCACTTTGGGATCATTACTTAATCAAAGAAGGGTGACTCAAACACAAGCACTGCAATATTGTGACAGTTAATCTGAACATGTAGACAGTTACTAAGTGACTAATGACTGGGCAGTGTAGGCAGCATGGGTACATTGGACCAAGGGATGATTCAAATTCTGGGCAGGACAAATCGGAAAGGCACAAGATTTCATCATGCCACTCATAATGGTCTACAAACCATGGATGTATTGAAATATCCATATTGAAAACTTACAAATTACTTCTGAAATTTTCCATTGAAAACTTTTAGACTATGGTTGACTGCAGGTAACTGAAACTGTGGAAAATGAAAGACTATGTTATACTGCTCTTGGATGAACATTGTAAATTCTTAGTCCCCTGTTTCTACTCTAATTTTATTGTCATCAAATATCCACCAGATTCAGTTTTATTTAACGTCTTCAGTAAAGTATTCCCTGATCACAGTAACCCACAATAATTGGCATTATTTTTTCTACTGACACAGAACACCTGGGATCTTATATCTTTATAGTATACATATTGTAGTACTCATTTAGATTAAGAATGTCTTGAGGGCGGGTATTTCTTACTACTGAATAATACAAGTAAACAGGGTTAGACTAATAGATACCTGTGTGCAGTATTATTATCATTTTTCCTTATTAGCTTATTTGACTATATCTTAATTTACACAGCATCAGGAGGATTGTTTAAAATGGATGAGCTCAGGGTCTCTTTTTATAGTCTCAGAAAGATAGTGACAGTAGCTTTGATTATCAGGAATTTAAAGCAGAGTCCAGTGAAAACATTCATTGTTAGCATGCCTTGTTATTATATTCAATGTAAATATAACTAGTCTTTCCTTATTTTTTCTTTCTTTCTGTTTCTTACTTACTTTTTTTTTTTTCATTTATTAAATCCAGAAGAAATGCTTTGCTGAAGAGGACATGAAAAAACTCTACTTGGTGTGGGGGAGGGATGACAAGAGATTCTTGAAAAAAATAAGTAAATTGGGGATAGGTTAATATTCCTCCCAAATTTTGGACTCCAAGTGTCTTCAGATATGGCAACTGTGAAAACCTAAACAATGACAAAGGCATGGAAGTCAACATATAATGTCAAATATAGCTATATGCAAAGATTTATGAGGCTAAGGACTTTGTCCATTCACTCTGCACTTTACATCAATATATAAGACAATTCCTGAAACAAAGTAGGCATTCTTGAGCATTTGTTGACTGAATGAATGGAAGATTATTGATACTTTTAACTTTCTTTGGCTGTAATTTTTTTATGATATTAAATTTCATGAAAATTTATTGTGATTTTAGTAATAGGTGTTCAGCATAGGATTTCCTTATTTTTATTTTCATAGTTGAAAACTGACCATAGGAAACTTTCTGTTTCAAATTATACTTACCAGTCATAGCAAGATGTTGAGAGATCTTGGGTATTCTCTGTGTGCAACTATCATATTTCCCCCTTTTCAATTTATTTGGTTGAGTTTTTAATTTATTCTTCTTTCCTAAAATGTAAATATTCTTGCTATATAGTTTATTTAGAAAGTAAATTAGAGAGAGAGAGAGAGAGGAGATTCACTTCCCCAAGATAAGGGAGGGGGCCAAAGCCAAACTATCAAATTATTAATACCACCTTGGGTCAACAGAAGGGTAGTTTGTGTTGAAGAATTAAATGAAAGGGCTCCATAAGGTTTCAGAGAAAGAAGCAGTGGGGTCCTCATATATAGGAATCTATTGGTAAAATATTGTGACAAGTTCTTTCAATATGTTAAAAAATATGGTCATTCGGAAAACGTGTCTCAAAGTGTCTGAAAATATTTAACAGGAGGATATAATGATCTGAAAAACTATACATTTATAAGTCAACAGTAATAGTCATATATTTAATGTTATCTTTCATTTTAAGATTTTTTAAAATGCAACATTGGAGACATTATTTTTCTACTTGTAAATTTTGCTGAAACTTTTTAAAATGACTTTACTTTTTTTTAAAACAAAAAGTGAACATTTTAAGAACTTGATACCATTTGATTCTAATGCAATGGTCAGAATATTTTAGCACTAATATGAAAAATGAACAAAACACAGGTAAGGTTACAAATGTAAATGCCAGAGCTAATGATTGTGATGCAAATACACTATGGAAACAGCAAGGCTCAGTAACTAGGCAACAGACTGGAAATCTGAGGTTTAATATCTAATTCTGATTTTTCCCCCTCTGGGTTCTGGCTTTGTTTCTTATCAGCAAACTACTTAATATGTTGACTTATACAGGTGAAGGATAAAAATGGTGCAAATAAGCCAAAACAGCAAATAACTTCCCATTACATTTAACTTAAAAATGGCTTTGATTTTTACACTTGAATGGCTTCTATGTAAGAGCATCACAACACCTCACATTACATGATGAAACCGCAGTTGAGACATACAAGTCATTTGGAACAGCTACATCTTTTTACTTACACTGACCAACCCATCCTTGCTACCTATTGAACTCAGTAAGTATCAACCTACAAGGAAGAAATTTATGTCTCTCTGACTCCTCGTTTGGAATAATCCTAACCTGAAAAAAATACATAATTTGCAGATAGAGAAAAACAAACAAACAAACTTTCTACCTTTCCTGTTCTGGTCATAATGAAATGGTGATGGTGCCAAAAATAACCGTAGCAGATAATGTGATAATGTCATTAAAATGTTAACAACAGTTTCCACCAATGGACACATGTACAGCCCTGTCTTGTTTTTTTTTTTTCCTTCAATTTTCCCATTTGAAAAATGAAAAGGAAAACCAGGTAAAGAAACAAAAACAAAAAACCAAAACCCCCCGGGAGCTTATTGTGAAGAGTAACTAAGGGTGCAGTCAGTCATTCAGATGTGAGCAGAGTGCCCCAAAGCATTAAATCATCTACTCCACTGCTAAAACCTTCATATCTACACAAAAACTAAAATTCAGCAGTATAATATTTGCAATCAAGTTTTGTGGATAAAATAGCAGTATTTCACAAGTTCTGCAGATGTCAATTTGCTGCCAAGAATTGTAATCATTGAACAATTTGGTGGACTCAAACACTATTTTGTGAATGCTTAACAATTTTAACTCAACATTAATATTGGTTGGGAATGTATCATACATTGCGTATTAGGCCAACGACAGTGATATTTTAGCTCTAGTTTCTGTCCTCTAGATTATCAATACAAACTAGTACATTACTCTAAAGGAACAAAACAGTAAGTTTAGAGAAGAGTAGTTTTGTTTTCATTGCAGAATCTTTTATTTTATTGTTTTACTTATTTCAATAAATATATCTTTATTGATACCAATCACTGAAATTCAAACAAAGTCAGGAGAAATGGGATGGAGCTACTTCATTGAAGAAGCTCTCAGGAAAATGCAGAGACAGACATTTAAACAACTAAGTACAATACAATGGGTTAAATGCTGTAATTGATTTTTTAAAGTGTAGTAGAAGCAGGGAACAAGTAACTAGACATTAAGAAATGAGGTAAAGCTTCATTGAGGAGAAGGCAATTTAACTCTTATAGAATCAGAAAATTCAGGACCAAAAAGATAAAGTTAGTGAACACAACAAAAAAATCTAGATAAGAGGAACAGTGTATGGGAAAGCATGGTGTAAGTTTCTTATGCTGTTTTACTTTTTTATTTGTTCATAGGAGAAGAAATAGAAAAAGCAAGAGAGTCAAGGGATATGAACTGCAAGAGCTGAGATAAAAGTTTACAAAAGGAAAAACTTAAAGAAAGACTAAGGGCTACATGTGAGGCTACCAAAAGATACTCTGTTCCAGGAAAGAGCATGTACAGCAATAAAGGGTGAAGATGTTGGGAGAGGACTTATCACAGTCATTTTTAAGCCATGAATCCCAACCAAAGGCGTTAATCGAAGAACATCACCCTGATTTGCAGACGCTTTAAGCTAACTAGTTCTGTAAAACACTTGGTAAATAACAAAGACTCCAGAAGTTTAAAATGATAGTCCTGGACTAGGAATCTAAACTATAAGAAACATTAAGAAAAATGAATCTGCCAAACACAAGCACACTAAAAGTACATAATTGCAATGTTACTATCTCTGATGAAACCTAAATTCCTTGGGTTCATATTTTGACATTCAGAGTGTTTAAATTTTTACCAAGACTCTGGCGCTTCAGTCACTTAAGCTCCAATTCTACAGAATTTATAGCCTTAATTCTTGGTCGTATTCTGGAGTCACTTTGCTTCACCCGTCTGACCTCTTGGGCCTCAGGTCAACCACGCACAAGCTGGGGGCAAACCTCAGTGCAGAGCTAATGTGGCTCAAGACAGGCTGCTGGAGTTTAATAAATATCGATTGATGGTAATAGAGACAGTATCACTCTTCTTAGATATGTTGCCACTCTGCCTTCAGGAAATCACTGAGAGTCTGGGCTATTTGGGACAGTTTCCATGGCAGCAGAAATTAAAGGCCAGCAAACTTGAAGCTACACAAGTCATAGGACAACATCACTCTGAACCTTGCAACATCCATGACTGTTTGTATTGTCTCAGCACAAAGAACAGACCAAGAATTTTCAATATGTCTGCACTGTGAACAGTAAAACTATGTGATAATTATGCCATGTTATTTCATGAAATATAATCTTCCAAGTATGAGGTAAAAATTCTTAGAGTGGGGAAGAGTGAGGTATGGCCTGTTCTCATGTTTTAGTTTCAGACCACAGAACTTCTTGAGGCAATATTAGAAAGAACATGTTTAGTTTCTTTCTTGGTACATATATCTGCACCTCTCCAGGCCTAAAGTGGCCAATTTTATTGAGCAGATTTTGATAGAATCATTGAACTACATTACTGGTATTTGAGATATCATCCTCTAAAATGCACCTCTAAAGCTCAGTTTCCTCCCGAGTTTTCTGTCTCTGTTATCCTAGATTTTTTCTCATTTGTGACTACATGGGTGCCATCCTCATCTCTCTAATTATCGTCCTGAATCTTTGAAAAGGTCCAGTTCTCGCTCTCTCATTTATCTCTTCACACACTCCTAAGAATGTGAGAACAAAGGCAAATCTAGATTCCAAGTTTCGCTTCAGCTTTAA
Organism: Tarsius wallacei; assembly: GCA_963574415.1. NCBI lineage: Eukaryota > Metazoa > Chordata > Mammalia > Primates > Tarsiidae > Tarsius > Tarsius wallacei. The sequence goes on along the minus strand of CAUYQG010167910.1, from coordinate 917 downwards.
ACCTAAGCCAAGATTTTTTCCCCAGCTTTTGCCAGAACTATCCTTTGTTGTATATTGTGCTTACGTTAATAAAATGAATACTTCATGATTCTTGTGCATGTATTTATCAAAACCTCAAAGGTCTAGGGCTGAGTGGAATAGCTATAGTTTCTATTTAAAATTAAAATTCTTGGTCTGGCATGGTGGCTCATGTCTGTACTCCAAGTGCTTTGGGAGAGGGAGGCAGGAAGATGACTTGAGACCATGAGTTTGAGACCACCCTGGACAATACAGTGAGAACCTGTCTCTACAAATGAAATAAAATACAATAAATTTAGATGGCCATGGTGATATGCACCTGTAGTCCGAGTTACTTGGAAGGCTAAGGCAGGAGGATCCTTGGAGCTTAAGAGTTTGAGGTCACGGTGGTCAAGGTGATAATGAACTATGATCCAGTGCTCTTTAGCTTGGACAACAGCACAAGACCTTGTCTCTCAAAATAAATAGATAAGATGTTCACCCAACATATAATAGCAGCAATTATGGTGAACATGCTGGGTACTCCTTTCTGCATTTTATACATGTCAGCAAGTCCACCCATCAAACAATTCTATGTGGTTAGTTACCTGTATTATACCCATTTAAAACAATACAGGCAAGCAACATTACTCACCTTGAGAAATAAGGATGGAAGAGTGAATTTCCAGATTCTATTCATTTGCATTAATGCATTTTAAGACATGTGCATTGTAATTTTTTTAAGTTTTTTTTTTTTGAGTTGGAGTCTCACTCTGTCACCCAGACTGGAGTGCAGTGGCCGCTCCCGGTCACCGCAGCCTCGACCTGCTGGGCTCCGGCGATCCTTCCGCCTCAGCCTTCCAAGTAGCTGGAACTATAGGCACGCGCTACCACACCTGGCTAATTTTTGGTTTATTGTA
>CAUYQG010167909.1:0-42419 GCA_963574415.1 Tarsius wallacei | reverse complement strand
AAATAAAGGTAAATCCCATACTCGAATTTCATTTATTTATTTTCCATAAATACAAACACACAGCTATCTTATAAGAATAGATTTACTGATCATTAGCCTGCCCACCTTACTATTTTATAAGAATGGGTTTAGAAATCCTCCGCAAAAAAACAAAAAACAAAGCAGACTTTAAACTCTATTATAAAGCTACAATAATCAAGACAGCCTGGTATTGGTACAGGAACAAGCACATAGACCAATGAAAAAGGATAGAGATTCCAGAAGCAAAACCTCAATTTCTCAACCAATTCATCTTCGACAAAGCCTCCACCACCAACGACTAGGGAGAGGAGAACCTATTCAATAAATGGTGCTGGGAAAACTGGCTGACCCCATGCGGAAGATTAAAACAAGATCCCTACCTATCACCATACACAAAAATCAACTCTAAATGGATCAAAGACCGAAATGTAAAATCTCAAACTATAAGAACCTTAGAAAATGCAGGAGGCACCCTTATGAAAATTGAAACCAACTCCTGATCAAAACCCCAAGTGGCCATGCCATAAGAGAGAAGATAAACAAGTGGAACCTCATCAAACTGACAAGCTTCTACAAAGCCAAAGAAGTCATCAAGAGAGCAGGGAGACAGCCCACAGACTGGGAAAAAATATTTGCCAGCTGTATGTCTGACAAAGGTCTAACATCTAGGATCTAAAAGGAACTAAAAAATGCCAAAAAGAAAAAAACAAACAGCCCATTACAAAGTGGGCAAAAGATATGAATAGACACTTCTCAAAAGAAGACATACGAGCAGCCAACAGATACATGAAAAAATGCTCAGCCTGACTAGTCATCAAAGAAATGCAAATTAAAACTACACTGAGATACCACCTAACTGCATTCAGGATAGCTATCATCAATAACTCAAAAAACAACAGATGCTGGAGAGGATGCAGCAAAAAGGGAGCACTTCTACACTGTTGATGGGAGTGTAAACTAGTACAGCCTCTGTGGAAAACAGTGTGGCAATTCCTAAAAGATCTAAAAATCGACCTTCCATACCACCCCGCAATTTCCCCTACTGGGAATATACCCGGAAGAACTCAAATCACTCTATAAAAAAGATAACTTGCACACGTATGCTTATTGCAGCATTGTTCACAGTAGCAAAAACATGGAACCAACCGTGCTGTCTATCGAAAGAGGAATGGATTAAAAAAATGTGGTGCATATACATGATGGAATATTATGCAGCTGTAAAGAGGAACAAAATCATGAACTTCACAGCCACCTGGATGGACTTAGAGTCTATAATATTGAGTGATCTTTCATAGAATCAAAGAACTGAGTATCACATGTTCTCACTCATAAGCGGACCTTTAACAATTATCATAATACTATAAGAAAAGCATTGGCAGTAGTGGAAAACTGCTGGGAGCGGGGTAGGGAAGCAGGATTGGTAGTAGTAAGAGTCTGCCTGGGGAAGGGGAGGCATACCTCATCAACAAGGGTCTCTGCATAATGAACATTTGTATACCTAACCCTGAATTGTACCCCACATCTTTAAAATAAAAAAATTAAAAGTTTTTTTTATTTAAGAATGGGTTTGAAGATCGCTAGCCTACCTTACTTAAGAATAGTGGTTATAGCCGGGCTCGGTGGCTCAGCCTGTAATCCCGCGCCTTGGGAGGCCGAGGTGAGTGAATTGCCTGAGCCCGCGGGTTCAAGACCCACCTGGGCAACTTGGTGAGACCTCATCTCTACAATAAATCAAAAATTAGCCAGGCATGGTAGCACGCGCCTGTAGTTCCAGCTACTTGGAAGGCTGAGGTGGAAGGATCGCCAGAGCCCAGCAGGTCGAGGCTGTGGTGGCTGGGAGCAGCCACTGCACTGCAGTCTGGGCGACGCAGTGAGACTCCAACTCAAAAAAAAAAGAAAAAGAAAAAAAAATAGTGGCTATTATACTCATATCCTTTAGTCTATGCATTCTCATCCAGGGTAATATTGCCCCAAGGGAATAAGAATTCATTCCTGAGGTCTGAAAGAACTTGCCATTTTTATGTGAAAATACAGATATACATACAGTACATAAACAGATATACAGTATAGTTGTAGGACTAAAATTTCATGGTGGTGGCAAAAAAATCTCTTTGGGGGGCAGTAATGAAAAGCAGGTTGAGAAATCCTACCATAAGGAGGAAACTCATTACTCTCGAGAGACCTGGAAAATTTCAGGCTCCATTAGGGAATTTTCCTAAGGATCTCCTATAGCAACCAGGAAACTCACTTGCTTACTCACTCATACTTACACACATATTCTATCCCCCTCAACACATCCTTTTTTTTCTTTCTGTGGTTATGGTGGGGGTAGGGAGTGGGGGAGTGTGGTGGAAATGGTAAAGATGAAGAAGAAAAATGGGCCAGAATATACTTGGGTAGATAAGTTCAAACTGTCTCTGCTTTGTAAATGGACAGCCTTATATACAATTATGCCATTTCCTGCATCTGAGCCTTAAACATTTACATGGTAGTTGGGCAACCCTAAACATATTTCTCCCTGTACTTAAAGTCAGAAAGAGTGATTTTGTGTAATTTATTTCCCTTGGAAGGCTCATCTAATACCAACACTTTTGTTTCATCAAGACCCTTTATATTTTTCCCTTAAATTTCCATTGCAGTTAAAGCTGACTCTTTATGGGCCATAAGCAAAGACATAAATGATAATAGAAAAAGGCATTCTTCAATTATAGGAAGCAAGAGTTCTGGGGTACACTGTTCAGCTGTTTTCTTTTGCCATGGGAAAGCTGATTACAAATGACTTCTTTTTTGTTTTTTGTTTTGTTTTTGTTTTTTTTTAAATCTTCCTCTTTGGGAAAAAGTTAGCTGTGATGATCAGTTATTCAAAGTGAAGACTGCTTCATATTATGGGAAAATGAAAAGTCAACTAATACTAATATTTATATACTTATTTGATTATTCAACAAATGCCAGTTATGTGTCAACACTTTATTAGGTACTGGGGCACAGAGTTGGATAAGGCAAAATATCACCATTGATGAGATTACATTCTAGGCAGAAGATAGTATTTAAAAATGGTCAAATTATTATATATCTATATCTATATCTATCTATCTATCTGTATATATTTTAGAGACAGGGTTTGGCTATGTTGCCCAGGCCAGTCTGGAACTCCTAGCCTCAAGCAATCATCCTACTTCAGCCTTCCAGAGTGCTAGGATAACAGGCTTGAGCCACTGTGCCTGGGTGCAATAACTCTTACATGTAAGATAAGTGCAACATTAGAGAGTGTCCCAGGCATTGTGAGAGTGCAGAGGGAACACCTGACTCAGTAACAAGGTTAACCAAAGCATTACTTCTTAGGAGCTGCCCTTACAAATAGACAAGAGCAGGCCCAGTGTGCCTGCCCTCCAGTGTGAGCAACAGAGGAAACCCTAACTCAAAACAAAATAAATAGAAGTCCATGAGTGAGGGGTTGCTCATGTCACAGACAGAGCAACATATCTTCTAGGTCTTGGGCAGATCGGTAATTTGGTCTCCTTTCTATAAATGTTGTTTAATAGTATTTGGAGGAGCTGAGGGCTGGATGGGAAAGGGGCTGAGCCCTCTGGTGACTGAGTCCCAGATTGCATAGCCTCCCCAGCCATGCTTTGTAGTTAAATGTACAGGCTGAAAGATGACAATTCAGCAACTGTGTGTGTCACCAAAGAATGCTCCTTGGGAGCTTTCATTCCACCCTACCCACATCCCAGTGGCTAATCAGAAGTGTCTTTCTCCAGTCTCATATAGTACGTGTTACTGTGGAATTCTGCTAAGTGTAATTTTACTCTGTTTCTTTACATTTCTAGCAATATGTTATATCTCAGCAATGTTTTGATGTTACATCTAGCTAATCTGTCTGGTTCTGGCCAACCTCTCTAGCTCTGATAGGGCTTGATAGACTTTGCTAGGGTATTTGAGCTTGATCCTGAAGTCAGTGAGGAGCCATCTGAAGGATCATAAGCAGGGCATTTTATTGTTTTTGGACTCTGGCAGGCAGTGAGAATGGAGGATCAGTGGGTGGAAATGAAGATAGATGAGCGTACCAAACTAAAAACAAAAAACCGGTAGGAGATTGTGATCGTAGTCTACATAGAATATGATGAGGTTGTAGTAATGGGGATGATAAAAAGAGGAATTGAATTTGAAAGTTATTTAGGTAACAAATGCAACAATTCTTAGGGAGTAATTGACTAAAAATACAGGATAACTCTCCAGCTTCTTCCTTGGGTGCAGTATTAGTTTCCTATTGCTGCTATAACAAGTTAATACAAACTGTAGTGACTTAAACAATACAAAGTTATTATCTTAGAGTTCTGCAAGTCAGAATTCTGAAGTGGTTCTCATTGAGCTAACATCAAGGTGTTATCAGGGCTAAATACCTAGGGAAAGAAACCATTTTCTTGCCTTTTGCAAATTTTAGAGTCTGCCCACCTTCCTTGACTTGTGGCTCCCTTCCATCTTCAAAGCCAGCAACAGCTGGTTGAGTCTTTCTTACACTGCATCACTCTGACACTGAATCTTTGCCTCCTGCCACATTTAGAGACCTTTGTGATTACATTGATCGCACCTAGATAATCTAAATACTCTCTTCATCTTAAAGTCACCTGATTAGCAACCTTAATTCCCCTTTGTCATATAACCTGATAGAGTCATAGAATCTGGGGAGGAGGACATGATCATCTTTGGGGAGCCATTATTCTACCTACTGCTGGTAGCTGTATTGATCATGGTACCATTTGCCAAGTTGGAAGAGGGAAAAAAGCAACTTGGAGTGGAAACATTGAGATTATCATTTTTGTTTTAGATACTTAGAGTTGAACCTTTTAAGAAAGGTATCTAGTAGGCAGTTGGAAGTGTAGGTCTGGAGCTTAGTAATTATTAACTTGGGTGTTAGCTTAAGGATAATAGCTGAAATCATGATGTGGACGAGATGCCTAGGACAGGTATATAATGTAAAAAGAGTGGGCCAGGTGAGACTCTTACATAGCACCTGTGTTTAAGGAACAACATAAAGGAAGAGGATCACACATAAAAGAGAAAGATACTGGTGAAAAGCACAGGAATCGGCAGGAAGAAAAAAATGGAAAGAATGGTGTCACAGAAGAATAGGGTCCTTGGTCACATTAAGAGTGCATAGCAATCAACAAGACCGAAAAATGTCTGAACAGATCCAATGGTGTGGTGGAGGTGGAAGACCAATGGCAGCATGCTGAGGAATAAGTAGGAAGAAAGAAAGTGGAGAGTGATGTGAAAGGGGGAAAAAGAGCAGACAGTGGCCAGGGAGGGTAGGGATTTGAGGAAAGAGATTTTTTTGTGGTGTTGTTTTTGTGGTAAAATGATGAATTCAAATCAACAGGGCCCTGTGACTTACATCCTTTATTATTCAAAGGATTAGTAAAATGTGTTGGGAGAGCCACTTTTGGCTAATATTTCTGAGATGCCATGGAGCACAAAAGACAGCTGTAAAAACTAGAGAATAGCTTCTGGATGACACCAGTAATTATGGATGTCTTCATATTCCAGATAGCAGGGAGAATATTACAACATATCATCAAACAATCCACTTAAAATAAGCACCTTGACAAGCACACAGCACTGAATAGCAATGACTTTGTTTTTGCAGATGGTGAATTTTGTCAGTTAAGTCTCTTTCAGTGATGGGCAGTCCACAAGTATAAGGAAGAGATAATAAGCATAACACCTAAACTTTGTTGAAACTTTTGGAAGTATTTTGAACTGCGCAAATGTTCAATGAGCATATAACTGGCCTAGTAGCTACAGTAACAACATTAGTCAATTTTTTTGGCAAGTATATGTACATGCCAGGCATTGAACAGATTCCTTTACACATAGCAGATCATTCCATTTTCACAGAAACCCCATCAAAGTAGATACTTCATTATAACCATTTTGTGGATTGTGATTCTCATTTTATGGATGGGAAACTTGAAGTTTGCACAGTAGGACAGTGGGCAGAAGGACTGAACTGGGCATCAAAGGAACAGGTTTCTAATTTGAACACTGTTTTTAAAAAACAACAAAAGAGTGGTTGAGTGACTTTCGGCAAGTTCTAGCATAGGATGGAACATTACTCTTTTAAAAAAGCATGAGGTCCTTTGTGATTACATTGATCCCACCTAGACTATCTAAATACATATCATTTGGAAAATGACATGTAAAACTAAGAAGTCATATTGTATGCCAGTCACATCACATTAGAAAATTATGTCCCTTTTTTATCTCTGTGTTTTGAAAGCGATGAGTAACTGGCTGGTCTAGAAAAGCACATCCCAGATGATTAATTGCTTAAAAAATAAGCCCTGAGAAGATTTAAAACAAGCCTTATTTAGACAAGAGATCTAAAATGTGGCATTTTTGTTTGTCCTGTACAGTATAAGTAAATCTGAATTGGGATGCTAGCTCTTAAAATATGCATATATTTTCATATGCAATTGAGTTAAATATCTTGGATTTTCTACTCTATACCATTGTGCAGTCTGTTCATGTGTCAGTACCACATTATTTTATTTATAAAGACTTTATAATATGTTCTATCTGCTCGTATTTTTCAGGGTTTTTCTGACTATTTTTGCTTGATTGCTTTTCTAAATTAGCCTTATGATCAACTTACCTAATTCTGATGGAGAGGGGGTTATGGTATTTTTATTGATATGTTATTAAGTTTAAAACTAGCATATAATGGCATCTTATGATCTTAATTCTTCCTTTCCAAGAACATAGTATGCCTTTCCATTTGCTCGGGTCTACTTTTATACCATGTTCTTTCTTATGCATGTTGCCCTTTAGTTTGGACCAAGTAGAACTGCCTGGCTGGCAGTCAGAATGTGGGCAAGAGGTCATGAGAGAGAGAGAGAGAGGTTGGGCTGGAGACACATGCTGGGAGCCACTTTTATTAATAATACATGATTTCATGAAATGACATTTTCATTGTTGCATCTTTAAGTTAGTTATTCAGTAACATTCTCAAAGGAGCTTCCTCACTGAAGATATTTAATTCACAGGAGGTATATGACTAGGTAACATTTTTATGTTTTCTTATCAATGAAAATAATATTTTAGAACTGTTCATTTAAAAATCTTATTAGCATAATTCTTCAGTTTTATGAAATAAGAAATATTCAGTTTTTGAGATTGTTTCATTGACTAGATTTTTGTTTCTAATGCCATATTAAAAAGGTGTTTTGGATTTTATCACTATATAAAAATTCAAATAAAAACCCTTGATATTGTTTAAGTCATTAATTTTGTAGAGCAAATAGAGTGATGATATTTTTAAATAAAAATTCACTGGTGTGCCATAGTCCAGAAAATATAATGGTTTAGCTTCAGAATTTAATAATTCTAAAATTGAGTTCACAGTAAGGAGATGACTAGATGAATTAGTTTGAATTATGCCTTGTTTTTGGTTTTATATTCAGGAATTCACACACACATATAACCACCCATAAGGTCGTATATTTTAGAGGTAACTTATTCAAGAAATCCTTAATCAGAATAGTAAACAGATGTTTATGAATGCCCATGTGTCTGAATTTTAGAGATATTTTATAAATTAAAAAGAGACTGGGCATGGTGGCTCAAGCCCGTAATCCCAGCACTTTGGGAGGCTGAGGTGACAGGATTGCCTGAGCTCAGGGGTTCGAGACCAGCCTGGGCAACTTGATGAGACCTCGTCTCTGCAATATACCAAAAAATTAGCCGGGTGTGGTAGCGCATGCCTGTAGTTCCAGCTACTTGGAAGACTGAAGCAAAAGGATCACCTGAGCCTAGCAGGTCGAGGCTGCGGTGGCCGTGAGCGTGCTACTGCACTCCAGCCTGGGCAACAGTGCAAGACTCTGATTCAAAAACAGCCACAACAGCAAACAACTGCTGGCTGCTCTTATCTTACGTATTCTCTTCCATTTCAAAGCTAGTTAACACTTATTAAGCCCCTATATTCTATCTCTGAAAAGTAATGCCATGGTGTTGCAGATTAAGCTTGCTTAAGGAGTTAAGTGAATTCATATTACATTGTAGGCCGCCATCCATTTCTCTATTGGATAGTTGTCTAGCTGCCCATTTTTCTATGGCACCAATACTTGATGTAGTACTTCAAGCAGTAGAATTTCATATCACTTTCCCTTTTGATATTTGCTTTGGGTTCTGTGTGTCCTAAAAATGAACTGGGTGGAGGAAGGATGCTGTTAGTCTTAGTTTCGGAGAAAGGAGTAAAGAAAAAATTAATCTGGAAGCCTGCTGTTGGTAAGACTTAAGAAATAATAAAACATGTTGCCTCTTTTCTGCGTATATCTCTTTTTTTCCTGTTGCTTCTACACAGCAGCTATTTTCTTTACAGTATTTATAATTTGTAAGATGAATGACTTTTCAGGAATTTTTCTTGTTAGGCCAGTGTGTAAACATAATGACCCTTGCAACTATATCTCTTGACATATGGTTAAGGTGTTAGTGTTGTAGTCTTAGAATTATTTTGACCCAGGCAAAAGATAAACAGATGTTGATGGGTTCATCTCCCTATTCATATCACAGAACTTGAATTCTTCATTCTTCAGTGTGTTTAACCTTTGGACATTAGAATAAGTGGGCAAAGGAACAAGAGAATGTGAGAACTTTTTTTTTTAGATTTTAGAATCATGGGGTACATGTGAAGATTTACTATAAAAGTTTATTGAATGGAGGTGAGGCTTGAGCTTCTAAGGAGTCCTTTGCCCCTCAGTAATGGACATGTTACCCATTGAGTGGTTTTGTATCCCTTATCCCTCCTCCTTCCCTCCAGAACAATGTTTTTTAAGTTGGAAAAAATACAGAATATTACAGTGTCAAACTACATCACGACTTTCAACAAAACAGAGTGCCATGGTAGGGACATCCTGGAGAGCAAGATTCCCAAGTGACAAGGACAGAAGTTGACTGTTATTCCTGTCTTGTGGGGCCACTGCAGGGACGCATGCTCACTCAGGTGCCATGATTTTGCATCATATCCTTCAAGTGTGAATAAGTCAGAAAGCTTAATTTTAGGTTATATATCAACTGTTTCATTGGAATTTTTTTTTTTGGAAAAATAGTCATCTCCAAAAAGAAAGCAGAAAACAGCTTTTCTCAGAACTGATTATACATCAGAGTTGGCCCATTCAAGTCCTTGAATGCAAGGATTCTTTAATTAATCTGGATGAGTAGGCAAGCGTCATAGATTTTGTTAGTCTTCTGATTGAATCCACTTTTGATAATTATTTGCATAGTTTTTTTTTTTTTTTGATTTCTTATTATCTTTGAAGTTGTGAACGTGGGAAACACCCTGGGAAAACGAAATATTTGCTTTTTGTTGAAAGCAGTCCCTTAACTGATTTTCTCCGCATATTTCCCTACATTTAACCTTTAGCTGCCCAACTTATCTCCCTTTTTCTAACTTAGAACTGAAGTCTAGCACATTGGGAAAATGACTCTAAATATGTGATTGGAATTCTTCCAAACCCCAGTCAGACTGTAAGGGGCTGCTGCAGGTTGCACACAGGAAGAACTGCAGCTGGTCTTCTCCTCTCCTGGTCCAGGCACAGCCAGGCTTGTGCACATGCATCAGAAAGGGTATAATGTACCTGATAATTAATTGGTCTTGAACATAAAATTTCAAAGAACCAGAATTCACAACTGGTTCCCTACCAAAGGAGCTTCCTCTCTTATAGCTCTGAAATGATCTTTCATTCAGGTTCATTCTGAAAGCTGCCATTGGAATTGGACTGGGAGCAAAAGTTGGAATGTATTGAAAACAACTCATTGCTTAATCTCTGGCAATTTCATTTTATTATGTGATCAACAGATGTGTTGCACGTTGGATTCAAGAGGAAAATAAAAGCTTAAACCGTCAAAGTATGGTCATCACTTACTTTTCCAAACCTGTAGGAAAATACAATTAAAATCTGTTTGAGATATACTTAGCTGGAACACAGATTTTTTCTTTTTTTTTTGTAGGAATCTTACTCTGTCACCCAGGCTGGAGTGCAGTGGCACATTCACAGCCACTGCAGCCTCAAACTGCTGGGTTCAGGTGATCCTTCCACCTCAGCCTTCCAGGTAGCTGGAACCATAGGCGTGCGCCACCACGCCCGGCTAATTTTTTATTTATTGTAGAGACAAGGTTTCGCCAAGTTGCCCAGGCTGGAACCCCTGGACTCATGCAACACAGATTTTTATTCTGTTGTTTCCTTATTCACTTCCATCTCTGCTCCCCTTGGTAATGTCTATGTATTTGCAGAAGGCAGCCAGGTAGTGAAAACAGAATAGGGAAGTTGAACTCTGAAGACTTCCAATTCTGGACCTGGCTCTGCTACTTGCTAACTGTGTGAATCCTTCTCAGACTGGTCATTGAGCTTCTCTGAACATGGTGATAAATTACCTGTCCTACTCAGGTGCTTGCCTGTAGTACTTGCCTGTAGTACCGACTACTCAGGAGGCAGAAGAAGGAGGATCACTTGAGCCCAGGAGTTCCAGGCAGTAGTGTGTTGTGATCGCACCTGTGAATAGGCACTGTGCTCTAGCATGGACAACATAGCAAAACTCCTGTCTCTTAAAAAAAAAGAAAAAAGTACTTGTCCTGCCTCCCTCACCAAGGTAATTAATAATTTCAAATGATATGATACAAATAGAAATAAGAAGAATCCCACTGGATACTTCTTATTGAGATCACACATCCAGGACCAATCCTTTTCTAACACTGTTTTTGAGAGTAGGGATATTAGAAAATGATTTCTCCAGTCCTTCTAGCACTATCACCGAACTCTCTGAAATTGGGAATGCCAAATACTTACTGTAAATGAAAATGTAATTCCCTAATCTAAGAAGTCTTTCCAACTACCAATTCTGATAAGAAATTTAATGGAATGGTAATGTATGTATAGACCTTTGCAGTGTGATGTGGGACTTGCTTAAACTTGCTGATAGTCAGTGGAATTTGGGGATTTTTTTTTTAAATCAATGCCCAGGCTGTAGATCAAAATCACAATAGCACTTACAGCTTGGCAAAGAATCTTGCCTTTGGCCTGTGCTGATGTTCCTTATAGTTACTCTTCCTTGAGACTCTAAAATGTTAGAGCTATGTAGGGGCCAATGATTTGTAAGAAAGTGCTAGATCTCCCTTCCACAGAATTGTGAAGAATTTCTTTCCTTATCTTCCCCTGCCCTTTACCTAAGGACCTGTGCATGCATGTTGGATCTAAGCTGATGTTTTGGGATTAGAGACTTAAACATGAGCCCGCTTGAAAGGTGGCTTAGCAACACCTCTTTCTTCTTCTCCCGCAGATTTTTAACATTCTCTCCACTATTGTTGATATCTGAAACACCCACGTTTTACCACCTCCCCCATATCATCTTCACAAAGCTTTTACTCAGCCCAAGACTTTTTCAAAACTTAATTTGTATGCACACCTGACATGGGGAACTATTCTAGGTGCTGAATTGTATAGCACTAAAATATTTAGGCCACTAGGATATTTGTAATTAATATTGAAACTCAAATTGGCTTTATGACTACTTTTCCAGATTGTACTGACTTCTATTTATTCGAGAGTATTTAATTTTTAGAACTTATAGAACAAATATAGATAAAATAATTTGAAGGTTTTGCGGTCACAAAAGATGTATCATTTGCACTGGGAATGCAACACTTTGTGTGTGTGTGTGTGTGTGTGTGTTGTTTGTTTTATAGCAGAATCAATAAAATGATTAATATGTATTTTTATGGGAGCTTATTTCTCATTATAGCTTCAATATTGGGGCAGAGATTAAATTTCTGAATGTGAATCCGATTTTTCAGACTTCAACAAGTTTTTATGTGCTGATGCAGGGTTGCTGTTTTTAGGTCATGACGATTTGGCTTTTCTAGAAGCTATTCTTTTTCTAAGTGACTGACAGGAATCATTACTCTCTATGGCAAGAAACCAGAAGTTGGCAGGAGCCTTACATTGCCTGTCCAATTGGATTTTTTTTTCTTAACTGTTGTGCTAGTTTCCAAATTTTCTTCACTTCTAGGGCATCTGTTTTCTTTAAAAGGTTCAAGGCTGATAATACCCACGTAGTCATAGCCCTACCCCAGTCATTTATGAGGGGACAGGACTTTTCTGAGACAGACTTTCTATTTAGCACTCTAGACAGAAGCCAGAAATCGCTGTACATTCCTAGAATTGCATAAGTCAAAGCCACAACCATCAGGCAATTTTTGTATTTGTTCTCAAAATTCTAACATTGTGACTTTGGTTTCTTCTGATTGTTTACAGGTATAAATCAGACAGGGACCACTTTGTAACAATTGACAATAAGCACTAAAAGCCTCAGTGATTACAGCAATATTTTCTGCCTTAGCCTCTTCCCAGTATGAATTTAAAATCACCAAAAAGGGCCAGGGCTCTAACCTAAGCAATTTCTGAATTTGTCTCTTTTCTGAGAGAATTAATTGAAATAGAAAGTATTTCAAGTGGGGACCACTCTGGAACTGAGCTCTCCCTTTTCACCTGGAGTTAAGCAGACCTCCTTTATCCTATGCTTTCCTGGCCAGGGCCAATTTGATAATAACAAGCCAAGAATAAAACACATCTGTTTATTTCCCCTTATCTCCAGTAACAACTAGAAATGCTTTTGCTTATTTGAGCTTTGCCCTCCGTAGAATCTTGATATTTGTTCTGAATTTGGTTTTTGGCAGAATGAGATCCCAAGCATGCCAGACAGGCTCAGGGATGTGTATTTCCTAGTTTGGACCTTTGTTTTCTTTTTTTATCGACTTGCTTTGGGCGGAAGCTTCAGTTTTTAAATGTCAGATTCTTTCCTATTGTCATAGCTGTGCTGTCAGTAATGAATGCATCCTCTATTTTGGAACTGTGCTGGATAAGATGCAAGTTTTTCTATCCTCTTTCTTTATCTAGTGAGGTTACCCAACTGGGTCTACTACTTTTTGATATTAAAGTCTCAAAATTATGCTATGGTCAATGAAGAATACTTGCTCTCTCCATCTGCTGAGGGGAGAAAACAGGCTAGTGCTCTAAAGGTATGTATGTATATTAACTACTCTCTTTGGAATTATTTTTAGTGAGATATAATTCACCATCTTAAAGTGTACAATTAAGTGATTTTTAGTATGTTTAGAAGGTTGTGCAACTATCACCACTATGTAATCTAACATTTCTGTCGCCCCCAAAATAAAACCTGTACCCATAAGTAGTCACTTCCCATTCCCCTCTACCTCATCCCCTGGCCACCACTAGTCTACTTCATGTCTCCATGAATTTGTCTGTTCTAAACATTTCATATAAATGGAGTCATACAATATGTGGCCTTTTTGTGTCTGCCTTGTTTTACTTTACATAATGTTCTCAAGGTTCATCTGTGTTGTAACATGTGTCAGTACTTCATTCCTGTTTATGGCTGAATAATGCTCCATTGTATGCATATACAATGTTTTAATTATTCTTTCATCAGTTGATGGATATTTGGGTTGTTTTAATCTTGCGGCAGTTATAAATAATGATACATAAGCATTTATGTATAAGTTCTTGTATAGACATATGTTTTCAGTTCCCTTGGGTATATAACTAAGAGTAGAATTGCTGGATCATGTGACAACTCTATGTTTAACTTTTTGAGGAACTGCCAGATTGTTTTCCATAGAATCCATTCATTTTACATTCCCACCAGCAGTGTAGGATGCTTCTGACTTCTCAACATCCTCACCAACACTCGTTATCAGACTTTCTGATTGTAGCCATCCTTATGGGTATCTCATTGTGGCTTTGATGTGCATTTACCTTTTAACTGATGTTATTGAACGTCTTTTCATGAGCTTGTTGGATATTTGTATATCTTCTGTTGAGAAATACCTTATTCAGATTCTTTGCCCATTCTTAAACTTAGTTTTTTAAAATTTCCTCATTGTTTGAGTTAACTGGTTCTTTTAATTGTTGAGTTTTAAGAGTTATTTATATATTCTGAATACTAAAGCCTAATCAGATATATGATTTGGAAATATTTTCTTTCATTCTGTGGATTGTCTTTTTGTTTTCTTGGTAATATCCTTTGAAGCCTAAAAAGTTTTTAATTTTGATGAAGTCCAATTTATCTATTTTTTCTTTGATTGCTTGTGATTTTGGTTTCATATATAAGAAACTGTTACCTAATCCAAGGTCATAAAGATAGACACCTGTGTTTCCTTCTAAGAGTTTAAGCTTTTATGTTTAGGTCTTTGATACATTTTGAGTTAATTTTTATATATGGTATGAGATAGGAGTCTAAATTCATTCTTTTGCAAGTGGACATCCAATTGAATTGTCCCAGCGCCATTTGTTAAAAAGATTACTCTTAGTAGACCCAAACTTTACCTGTATGATGACCACTTGTATACCTAATCCTGAATTGTACCCCACATCTTTAAAATAAAATAAAATTTTAAAAAAGATTATTCTTTCCCTCACTGAATTGTCTTGGCACCTTTGTCAAAATCAGTTGACCATAGATGTGTGAGTTTATTTCCAGACTGTCACTTTTATTCTGTTGGTCTATATATCTATCCTTATACCCGTACCACACTATCTTGATTACTGTGCTTCGTAAGTTAAGTTTTAAAATCAGGAAGTGTGAGTCTTCTCATTCTTTTCAGGGGAAAGGTATTGTTTTGGCTATTCTGGGTCCTTTCTATATGGTTTTTAGGAGCAGGCTGTTAGTGTCTAGAAAGAAGGCAGCTGGGATTTTGAAAAGGAGTGCATTGAATCTGTAGATTACTCTGGGGAGTATTACCATCTTAACAGTAATAAATCTTTCAATTCATGAGCACAGTATGTCTTTCTATTTATTTAGGTCTTTAATTTCTTTCAACAGTATTTTATACTTTTTAATGTATCAGTCTTGTATTTTTGTTACATTTATTCCTAAATATTTTATTCTTTTTTATGCCACTGTAAGTGGAATTGTTTTTTATTTTCATTTTCATATTGTTCATTGCTTGTGTATAGAAATATAACTGACTTTTAGATATTGATTATATTAGCCATTTTAAAGAATCCCTCCTTGTTATAATTTCAGATATGTTGAAACCAATTTATAAAGCTAGCGGTAGTCTTCTTTGGGATTCTTCTAAAGAAGAGAATATGTATAGTTAAAATTTATTGATCACTTACTATGTATCAGGTGCTAAGCTACTATATATGTTACAATAACTTATTCTCATTTATTGCTAACCCCAGCTTCATTTTGCAATGAGAAATCTTTGTTCACAGTTCTATAACAAATCAGTGGCAGAGCTGGGACTCAAATTCAGATCTCTCATCCCAAAGCCTGTGTTCTTAACCACTAGACTATACTGTACATATTACCTTTTTGAGAATAATTTATACCAAGTAGTAGATTAAGTAATATGGAAATGTTTTCCAAGTCTCTAATTCTTGTCTCTTATTAGGGTTGATCATTTCACTTTTGTACAATGATGTTTCTTTCCCTTTGGGAAATTTTAATTTCAAAGAAATTCTTCAGCAAGAATGTGTGAGCTGGCCAGGCTTGGTGGCTCATCCTGTAATCCCAGCACTTTGAGAGACTGAGGCCAGTGGATTGCCTGAGCCCACGGGTCCAAGACCAACTCGGGCAACTTGGTGAAACCACATCTCTACAATAAATTTAAAAAAATTAGCTGGGCATGGTAGCACGCGCCTGTAGTTCCGGCTAATTGGAAAGCTCGCTGGCACCCAGCAGGTTGATGCTGGGGTGGCCATGAGTGCTACTGCACTCCAGCCTGGGCAACAGAGTGAGACTCCAGCTAAAAATAATAATAATAATGTGTGAGCTATTATAGAGCCTGGAGGCAGGAGTTTCTCTCTACAGGCAGAAGATGATTAGGGAACAGTAGAGCAGGTAAGATAAGGGAATGGCTTTGAGAGGCATTTTGAAAGTAGAATCAAGAAACCAATTATATGTAGGGGATGAAAAAAGAAAAAGAAATAAAAGATGACAGGTTTTTAGTTTGAATAACTGCATAGCTGAATAAGTGGCTAAAAGGTGGATTAGTTAGGTGGGAGAGAATGGTGGGTTCATTGGGGCAGTAGCAGGGAGTTGATGATGTAAAAGTTTGAATCTTAGAATATAGGACAGCAAAAAAGACAACCTGGTTCACATCCCATTTCATCACTTGCTATATATTATTTAACATATATTCAACAAATATTTTGCTGATTGTGTAATTATAAATAAAATAGACATAGTCCTTATCTTCATGGAACTTACATTTTATTAAAAGAGTCAGACATAGGGGACACAAGGTGTATACATACCAATTGTGATAGGTACTGTGGAAGGGAAGAACAGGGTGCTACAGCAGAGAGTAATATGAGGTCTTGAGCTGGAAAAGGGGTCAGAGGAGGAAGTGACTCTTGAGCATGACCTGCCTGAAGCAATTAGCCTGGTTTAACGTGAGAAGGGAACATTGCAGGATACTGGTGAGGCTTAAATAAATACTACACATGATAACTCCTAGCCTAGACCTGACACAAAGTAGGTGCTTTAAAATGTATTTAAATATATATATGTGTGTATGTGTGTATATATGTGTATATATATATATATATTTTTTTTTTTTTTTTTTAATTGTGGAGATCAGATCTTGCTTTGTTAGCCAAGTTGGTCTCAAATTCCTGTCCTGCAGTAATCCTCCTGCCTTGGCCTCCCAGAGTGCTGGGACTACAAGCATGAGCCACCATGCCTGGCCTAATAATGATATTTTAAAGGTCATTACAATAAGCATATATATTTTTGTAGTCAGAAAGCCAAATAAACCTTTTTGTTTAAAATTAGTTGGAGCTTTGAGAGTACTGAACTAACCTTGAAGAGAGTAGTTGCTGAGACAAGAGGGGATCTGGGATGGTATCCTAGGAAATTACCACTGGGGTAAATGAAAGAAGATGAGGATGCGGAAAAGCCTGAGGAGTGTCAGATAGGCAGTAGAAGAACCTGGAGAGGGTGTTACCAAAGGTGGAGGGAAGAAGGTTCTTGAGGAGAAAGGGTGGTTAATCATGCTACATACCTCTCAGGTTGTTTGGCCTTTGGATGGTCTTTCAGATCAGTTTCAGGAGAGCAAAGGAGAAAAAGGACAAATTGAGAAGCTAAACCTAAAATGAGGAAGTGGAAAGAGTGTATATGAACTGAGGGTTCAAGAAGTTTGATAAGGAAGACAAGGGGCGGTGATGACTGCTGAAAACTGCTGTGTTTTTTAAGGATATGGGCTGAGAGGAAGTGGCTGTGGCCACTGATGGGACAGATGGAACAAGGAACTGCTGAAGTAAACAGGATCTGATGGGGCGGGAATGCAGGTGAGAGCTGTGCCTTGGAAAGGGAAAGTACAGGAAAGGGGAAAATAGTGAAAAGATCAGAATATAGTCAAATGGCTACTCCTAGATATAAGTGAGTTTGAGAAACACAGTTTTTATTCGAGCCAGCTATGGGCTCAGCTTGAAAAAAAATCAAGGTTGTTTTACTCAAAGAGAATAGATTATTGGGTAGGCACCTCATGGTCTCTGACATAGATAAACAAACCCATCTAGGATGGTTAGTGAGCCTATGCAGGAAATTTTAATTTACTGACAGGTAAATTGACACTTAGAAAAGTTAAGTTGCCACAATTCACACGAGTAGGTGACGTAGGAGAAACTAAAGTCTTTACCCTCCCAAATCCAACATTCTTCCACTTGCACCTTTGACTTTCATGTGATTATATGTGTACAGTATTTGTAGTTCAACTAACAGACAATTTTAAGATTTAGAGCTTTACTTCAGATATCCTAAATATTCTAAACCTAAGTAGTATTAAGGGCATTATATTAAAGTCTAGAAAGATTAAGAAGTCAGTGGGATTTAGATGTGGTCCATTGAAAAGCTTTTTATAATGGATTTATTTTAGTTTTTATTCAGGAACTCATTTGACTTTTGAGACACAGCCATTTCTCAGTGTTTTTGCAAAGTGTTTGCAAATTCTTCCCACCATAAGACCTCCTATTATATCATAAGGAAAACTGGTGAAAGCTTCTCTTGAATACCATTTATTTTGAAAACAAACCTTTTCCTAGTAAAAACAAATATTTCTGTATCTCAGTGCTGTGAAATGTTTCATCTTAGAAAACCCATGATGGAATGAAAGTAATGGAATGGCTAAGGCTCTGAACTAAGGGGCAGGGAGTGTGTATCTCCACAAGTCACTTCTCTCAACCATAAAATAACATAAAATAATTACTTTTCATAAAATAGGTATGAGAATAAATTAGGGGAAAAATAGTGGGTTCTCAGATTCATCATTTTAAAGTAATGAAATAAAGTTGAAATAAGCATCATATTAAACTTTTTCAGCCATTAGTTAATTGTCTTCCCCTTGTTGTTGTAGCAAACTTGGGGGTTCCCTCTTTTCTGGACTTGTGTCCCCATGAGGGGAGGTTGAGTGGGCAATGGAATCATTAGGAGCTGAAGAGCAGGTGGATGGAAGATGGTGAAAGGGCCTAGATTAGACCATTGCAGGATTATCATGCTGGGAGTTTTATTGCCTCCCTTTAGTTTGGGTGGTTCAGGAACAACTTTCAAGAGGGTATTTACTCCCTCCGTCCCATGTATTTTGCCTGAATACGTGATATGCAAAGTAGACATTGGTTCCTTGGTATGGCTTCATATTCTTCACATTCAAGATTGCTGTATACCCAATTATCTGAGAATAAATGAGGAAAGGATTGGGGAAGAGAAAGAGAAACTTGGAAAACTAACCCAGCACAATTTTTTGCTTTGCTCACCAATCCTTTAACCATAGACTGATTTGGTTTTAAGGCCTAGAAAAGTCATTTAGTTCAGTAGTTTTCAGATTGTGCTCTGTGGAAACCGATGATATGCCGGGACCCAGTGGGTGGGGGCTTTTTGGAGTTCAGAATATGTACCTTGAAGAAAATTGTAAAGATCAAATGAGGTATTTTAAACTTCTCAGAGCTTGTATTTTAAACTTCTCAGGGATCCTCTTTGTCTATGGTATAAAGTCCAAGATCCATAGCTTAAAATACAAAGCCCTTCGTTATCTCCTGTTCCATTCGTCATACTCTGTATTCCGGCAATACCAACTCCTGCCCTTCCATGAATTTATTTACAACTCTCTGCATTTTCACTTGATGTTTATTCCATAAAGAACATTCTTTTTTTTTTTTTTTTTTGAGTTGGAGTCTCACTCAGTCGCCCAGACTGGAGTGCAGTGGCTGCTCCCGGCCACCGCAGCCTCGAGCTGCTGGGCTCCTGTGATCCTTCCGCCTCAGCCTTCCGAGTAGCCGGAACTACAGGTGCGCGCTACCACGCCCGGCTAGTTTTTTGATTTATTGTAGAGATGAGGTCTCGCCTGCCCAGGCGGGTCTCGAACCCGCGGGCTCAGGCAATCCACTCACCTCAGCCTCCCAAGGCACGGGATTACAGGCTGAGTCACCGAGCCCGGCTTAGAACGTTGTTTTTGTCTTTGTGCGTCCAGTGTACTTCCTTGCTCCCAGCTCAGCTATTCCTGAACTTAAATAACCACTCAACCCTATCCGTCATTCACTCTCTTGTGCTCCTGCTCTGTTTTCATATAACATCCACCACAATCTAGAATGATATCCTTAATGTATTTGTTTGTGTTCTCTGCTGTCTTCATTCTGCATGTTCTTTCTGAGCCATCTCATGGGCTCATATGATACAAGTTAATAACACATCTTCATCTCCTGCCTAGTTCTCTCTCCTGTGCTTGCAGCCAGCCCACTGAAACATAACCACTGCACAGCTTCACCAGTAATGCAGAGGCACCTCAAATTCACAGCAGAGTGCCTCAGGCTAACTAATCCTACCCTCCAACATGTTCCTCTTCTTATGTTCTCATCTCTGTGAGTTGCCCCACCCACAAAGCTGAGCATCATCTTTCATTCCTACCTATTCCACAGCCAGTCATTTCAGTTTGGCATTTCTTTGTCCTTAAATTCCTTTCCAGTTCATCTTTCTTTTCTGTATCTCAATTGCAATAACTGGTTATCCTTTTCTTACTTAAATTATGTACTGTTTTATTCTAGGTCCTCTAGAACAGTGCTGTCAAATAGGAATATTTTGTTATTTTAAATTTTCTAGTTGCCACATTGAAAAAAGTAAACAGAATCAAGTGAAGTTAACTTTTTTTTTTTTTGAGTTGGAGTCTCATTCCGTCACCCAGACTGGAGTGTAGTGGCTGCTCCCGGCCACCGCAGCCTCGACCTGCTGGGCTCTGGCGATCCTTCCGCCTCAGCCTTCCGAGTAGCCAGAACTACAGGCGTGCACTACCACGCCTGGCTAATTTTTTTGATTTATTGTAGAGATGAGGTTTCGCCTGCCCAGGCGGGTCTCGAACCCGTGGGCAGGCAATCCACTCACCTCAGCCTCCCAAGGCGCGGGATTACAGGCTGAGCCACCGAGCCCGGCTGAAGTTAACTTTAATAACGTATTTTATTTAAACCAATATATTCAAAATATCAATTCATATGTAATCAATATAAAATTGCTAGTGAAGTACTTAAAATTCTTTTTTTTTTTTTTTTTAGTTGGAGTCTCACTTTGTTGCCCAGACTGGAGTGCAGTGGCCACTCCTGGCCACTGCAGCCTCAACCTGCTGGGCTCTGGCAATCCTTCTGCCTCAGCCTTCCAAGTAGCGGGAACTACAGGTGTGCGCTACCACGCCCGGCTAATTTTTAAAAATTTATTGTAGAGATGAGGTCTCGCCAAGTTGCCCAGGCGGGTCTCAAACCCGCGGACTCAGGCAATTCACTCACCTCGGCCTCCCAAAGCATGGGATTACAGGCTGAGCCACCGAGCCCGACTAAAATTCTTTTTTTTATACTGTCTTCAAAATCCATTGTTTATTTTATACTTCCAGCACACCTTAATTTGGATTAGCCACATTTCTACCTCTAAATATTAACTGAGGCTAGTGACTACTGTAGTTGACATTTTAGCTGTAGAACATAGAGCCTGAAACAAGGATGGAAGCACTGACATTTTTTTTTTTTGGTAAATTCCAGCCCAGAGTGGTGAGGGTAAAGCATAAGTGAAAGCCATGGAGGGAAAGTATACCACTTCACCACCTCTCAAGACACATAGAAGGTTGTTCAGCTGACATGGCTCTCTCTTCTGTTTTTCATTGACTTCCTCCAACCCCTTGGAAACTGTTCAGAACACAGTATGACATTTTATCCAAGTCAATAGGTGAAAGGGCGACTAGTATGGGTTAAAGAGAAAGTCGGAGGACGTTGAGGGAATCCTAGAGACTCACTTGGCTTGCATTTAGTACACTGACTGAACTTTTTGGCTCTGGTTTTGTCTTTCTGCAGTTCATTTCCCATAGTGTAGCAGATGTTCTTGCTAAATGTAGACCTGACTCTGTCATTCCCCTATTTCAAAACCTCCAGTGACTTTTCATTGTTTTCGTGATAAAGTCTAATGTTACTTTTTAAAATAATTTTACTTGGCCAGATGTGGTGGCTCACGACTGTAATCCCAACACTTTGGGAGGCTGAGGTGAGAGGATCACTTGAGCCAGGAGTTTGAGAACAGCCTGGGCAAGATAGCAAGACTTCATCTCTACAAAAAAATCAAATATTAACCAGACCTGGTGACACATGCCTATAGTCTCAGCTACTTGAGAGGCTGAATCACCTGAGAATCACCTGAGCCCAGGAGGTCAAGGCTGCAGTGAGCCATGATCATGCCACTACATTCCAGCCTGAATGACAGAGTGAAACCCTGACTCAAAAAAAAAAAAAAATCTTTGCTTTATCTGGTCCTGTCTACCTTTTTAGCTTCTCATTTCAGCCACCTCCCTCCCATCTTGAATGTTATGTATATTAATTATATATGACTATGTAACAAATTACTCCAACATAGTTACTTAAAGAAACAATAATAATTTGTTAGCTCACAGTTTTTAAGGGCTAGAAATTTGAGAGTAGCTTAGCTGAGTGGTTTTGGCTTGAGCTTGTCTTAGTCCATTTAGGCTGCTATAACAAATACCGTAAACTGGGTAGCTTATAAACAGCAGAAATTTGATTCTTACAGTTCTGGAGGGTGGGAAGTCCAAGATCA
Source organism: Tarsius wallacei (assembly GCA_963574415.1). Lineage (NCBI taxonomy): Eukaryota > Metazoa > Chordata > Mammalia > Primates > Tarsiidae > Tarsius > Tarsius wallacei. Next base: position 20,246 of record CAUYQG010167909.1, on the reverse strand, counting down.
AGGCACCAGCATATTTGGTGCCTGGCTAGGGCTCATTTACTGATTACTAGGTGGTGCCTTGGAGCAGTGGCCTCCCGTGGTAGAAGGGACAAATAAACTCACTTGGGTCTCTTTAATAAGGGTACTAATCCCACTCATGAGAGCTGTTCCCTTATGACCTAATCACTTCCCTAACGGCCATACCTTCTAATGCCATCCCTTTGGGGGTTGCATTTTAGGGAGATGTAACATTCAGATCATAGTAGTCTCTTATAGGATTAAAGCTAGATCTATAGTCATCTGAAGTCATGACCAGGATTGAAAGATCTATATTTGCATAGTTGGCAAGTTGACACTGGCTGTTGTCTTCTATAGAGGGTGGCTAGAATGTCCTTATATCATGGTGATTGTCTTCCCCCAGATAAAGTGATCTAAGAGAAAGCAAGGCAGAAATGTATGTTGTTTTGTTTTGTTTTACCTAGATTTGAAAGTCACATATTAACACTTTACAATATCCTATTGGTTGCTAAGGTCAGTCCTTTATAACCAATAGGATTGGAATGGGATGGAACTACACAAAGGTATGAATAACAAAAGACAACCATTGGGGGCCATTTTGGAGGCATCTGTAGAATTTCTTTAAGCCCCTTGGCATGCCCTGCCTTGTCTGTGGACATTCCAACATATTTTCTCTCTTACCACAAAATAAGTCTCTCTTCTATTTCTTTTCTCTCTGTCCTTCTGACTCCTACTCTTTAGGTTTCAATTTAGATGTCTCTTACTGTGAGAAGCATTCTTCTTACCAGTGTATTCCCCACTTCCCCACCACCACCAGTGGCCTCCTTATTCCATGCTGTTAGAGTACCCTGTCTTTCTCCTCTCATAGCACGTATTACATTTTATTATAATTGCCATCTCCTGGCCTGTCTTCTCCACTAGACTCTGAGTTCATGAGAACAGGGTCCATATCTTTCTGGTTCTTTGTTATATCCCCAGAACCCAGCACAGTACTTGACAGCACATCACAGGTTCTCAGTAAATAGTTGTTAGTTAGAAAGATGAAGGAAGGGATGGATGAATAAGTGAATGAATGACTTTTCTACTGGACTGTGAACTCTTAGAGAACAGTGCCCTGGTCTTTTCATTTCTGTATCCCCAGGGTATTACATAGTGCCCAGCAGATAATAGACTCCTAATAAATACTTCTTTTTCTTCCCTTCTCTTTCTCCTTATTCTTTTTAATGGAATAATGATCTCAAGAGGCTCTACATCTCTACTGGTCTGTCATTAGTGAAGAATCTGATTATGTACAAAAATTAGCCTTTTGATTATTTTTTATTGTCAAATATCGCTGATATTCCCTTACAAGTCAACATGTAATCAGATTTCAGATAATTTATATTTGTGATGAGAGAGTTTAATAACTCCAACAGTGTTCATTCAGGCTTAAGCAAGTATCTTGAATGTGGAAGGTGTTTTGTGAGTGATTGGTGAACTCAGCATATTGATAAGAGTTTTTTACTGAGTAACTATGGTGTGGCTTCAGATTATATGAGAAGTGGAAAGTTTTTCTTAGATCTTGGTTTTGTTAACTCAAGAAATTACTGATGTGGAAGTTGAATATGTTGTTTCTATTTATGGATTTGAAATGTAGGAGAAAATTGACTGACCTATTACTGTGGCTTCGATTGTTTCTAAGGCCAGTTCTCTTCAACTGCTCTGCTAACTATGTGGAAAGGCAGCAAGTGGAAAGGAGGCTTTCAACAGTGTTGACCTTCCCTCCTCCCCTCAGAATATAGAGAACCAGGGGTCAGTTATCAGGAGTCCCTGGCATGAAAGCAGTCATCTTCAGTGTGGCTACATAGTCCTACCACTATTTTTATTCTATTTAAAAATCATTGCCTTATTTTATATTTTCTTTACTTTTGTATTTTATAAGTTAACTCCATATGTTTTGCTTTTTTGTTTTTAAATTTCTTCCTAGAGGTTTATTAAAAGGGCATGGACTGCCATTTCTTCCTTGCTATGTTATTGGACAAGTTACTTTATATCTCTGAATCATATATTTAGTACATAAAATGAGAATAAAATTGGCCCCTTCATAAAGTTGTCATCTGGTTCTTATGTAAAGTGCCTAACATGGTCTTTTGCAGATAGTAGATGTTCAGTCAAGATTGGGTAATACTCCCTTTCCTTAGGCTGTCTTTCCTAGCTTGAAAAGGAGTTTACTCTTGTATGTGGCAGTGTCATGTTGCCCCAGGAATGAGTAACCATCCTTTCTGTCAGAGAGGTGGTTTCCTAGACCATCTGACAAAACTTCTCTGTTCTCTTCCTTAGTTCATTTCCCAACCAACCAAAGGTAGTGCAAGCTGAATATTTCGTGCTTTTATATCCCTTTTTGCATTCCCTATTCCTCTTTGATTCTGTTTTCCTCACCTTCCCTTTGGTAATGATTGCTATTTTTGTCCCCGCTTACTTCCTCTTACTAGTATCACCAAGACTAGTTTCTCACTCTAGTTTGCTATACCGTCTAGAATCTAGACTCTGGGAGAAGAATTCTCCTCCTGGGAAGCCTTTGTTCCAAGAAGTCATAGCTGGAATTAGCCATTTTGAGCTTTACTTGGTGCTCTTCCAGGAAGTGTTCTTTTGGATGATGTGCCCTCATTTTTCTCCTTATGATCTTCAGAGAGTCTGTCTGGGAAGAATGTGATGGGTCCCACAAATAGACTGTCCGGGGGTATTCAAATCTTGAGTTGAGTGGCCTGTTAAAACAGGTCCATGTCAAAAGTGATGAATAGTTTTTGTGGATTTTGAACAAGTTGCCAATCGATCAGCTACTATTTAATGAGAGAGAAGCCCTGCAAGAGGAGCAAAAGCCTATTCGGGAACCACCTGCCTTTTCTCTTTACTTCATTTTCTTGCTAATGAAGGAACCAATTGGTTTAGAGCGATCAATGCTGACCTATTAGGATCAGACATTGTTTTGGCATTGCCAAGGCAATTAAATTCAGCAGGATGAGAATTAGAGAGAGAAGGGCTATAAAAAAAGAGAAACAAGCAACTTTTTATTCAGAAACAACCACTCTGGTGTTAGAAGTATAAAAAAGATTAGTTAAAAAAGAATCATTAGAGTATTTTCTTTCTTGGTAAAATAATCAGAAGATTTGTTGACATTAGTTCTTAGATTTAGGGAGATAGGAAGCTCTGCTTCACTGGTCTGACTTAAAGTACAACCTTTATTATTGCCCTCTTTCCTATTTAGCTGTGACTTATTAAAAAAAAAAAAAACCTTCTCTTAGAGACTGTGTATCATGTAATAGGTAGTGTGTATTGTGTAATAGGTATTATAACCTATATGTGCTAGATTTTCCAAAGCATCTCTGGTTTAAAATAGTCTGTCCCCTCATCATTCCATTAACAGATGTGATTCAGAAATTGTTAACCAGTCTATTAATGAAGACTTGATGTAAAACCCTTGAGAGTAGCATTCATGAGCTAGTCATCTTAGCATATACATTCCTCCTCCCAATTCCACCCTCAACATGATGGCTTCCATTTAGTTGCCCAGTAAATATTTGAGTAAACTGAATAACAGGTTGGGTCTTTAAAAATGAGTATCCCAGGATTAGGGAAACAACAGGTATAAGCATATAAAAACAAGAATAATAGAGTAAATTAGGGAGACCTTGGGTTCTTTCTAAAGTGGAAGACATGTACTAAAGCAGGAGTTCTCAGACTTTCACAGACCAGTACAATTTCCAAAAGTAATTTTGCCAAGTAAAGATGTTTACTGTCACTGTTCCATAGTACCAAAATGTAGAATGGATATAATTTGGCCAAAAAATGGGCAGTTCTTTAAATTGCTCATATTTTGCTATATTAAAAACTTCTGCCAGGCATGGTGGCTCAAGCCTGTAATCTTAGCACTTTGGGGGGCGGAGGCGAGAGGATTGCCTGAGCTCACGGGTTCGAGACAAATGTGAACAGCATAGTGAGACCGTCTCTACAATAAATAAAAAAATTAGCCAGGTGTGGTGGCACATGCCTGTGGTTCCAGCTACCTGGAAGGCTGAGGTGGAAGGATTGCCTGAACCCAGCAGGTCCAGGCTGCGGTGGCCATGAGCATCATGTCACTGCACTCCAGCCTGAATGACAGACTGAGACTTCGAGTCAAAATACAAACAAACAAACAAACAAACTTCTATGTAGTTCTTTCTGTTTTGTACTAATGAGAGCCATTATACAGACACAGGCAATGACCTCTAATGACTTGGTCCTTGTTGAGTGTCTCTCTGAGAATTGCCACCAAGGTTGCTTTTCATGGATGATTGGATAATGTATTAAGGAAGTGACTAAAACATCATTGCCACTACCTGTTTGTAGTGGGAGTGAAGCTTTGTGATAGTTTCAGCAGTGGTCAGGTGATGCCGTGCATGTTCCTTACAGTTGTCAAATCCATAATTTGGAGGTGGTGTCTAGGCATCCACATCTGGTTGATCTTTGATCCCCCATTGGTTTCCATGCTTACTGTCTTGGTTGTCTTGATTGATTTGTCTTGTCACCTATGGGTTTCCTTTTTTTCTTGTACCTGAAGATTTAAATATCTTGGACAGGAGCTATTGTTGTTTTTTTCAGAATGCTCTCCAGGGTTTTTATAGGATAACTGCCCCCTGAAATTGCCAGAGAACTTTATTCCCGTGATCTCACAACTTTTTTGATCGTGTACCCATTAGTAAAGAAGTTTTACACTTGAAAAGATGATCAACATTAGTCATCAGGGAAATGCAACTTAAAACTATAGTGAGATACCACTTCACACCCAGTAAGATGGCTAGAATCAAAAAGTCTGATAACAAGTATTAGCAAGGATATGGAAAAATTGGAGCCCTCGTAAGCTACAGGTGGGAATGTAAAAATGATGCAGCTACTTTGGAAACAGTTCCTCAAAAAGTTAAAGAGAGAGCTATCATTTGACTCAGGATTTCCACCTCTAGACATATACTTGAACATGAATGTTTATGGCAGCATTATTCCTAATAACCCAAAGTGAAAACAATCCAAATGGCTATCAATAATGAATGGATAAACAAAATGTATTTCCATGCAATGGAATATTATTTGGCCTTTAAAAGGAATGATGCACTTTACATGTTACAACATAGATAAACCTTGAAAGCATCATGCCAATTGAAATAAGTCAGTCACAAAAGATCATACATTAAATGATTCCATTTATATAAAATATCCAGAGTGGGTAAATCTGTAGGGACAGAAGGTAGATTAGCAGTTGCTTAGGGCTGTGGAACTGAGGAGGTGAACGCTAAAGGATACAGGTTACTTTCTGAGGTGATAAAAACATGCTAAAATGTAGTAATGGTTGTACAATTCTTTGAATGTGTATATACTTGAAGTGGGTGAATTATATATGTAAATTGTATCTTACTGAGGCTGTTACAAAAAAGATTTTTGAATGGGATTCATTGATATATTTATTGATTAATAAATTATATACATATACTCTGTAGTATTATGTATATTATATAACATACAAATACATAGGCATCTTTAAAAATATGCAGTAGAAATAATGGTAATAGACATTTTAGTATTTTCTTTTTATAACCAATGATTCCGAATCTTACAAACCCCTGAGGTATATGCAACCCACTTTGCAAATCACTTCCTTTGACCACATGAAAGAGATTAATGTGTGTGAGACAAGCCTGTGTAGGAAAGCTAGGCTTGTCAAGTCCAAAGAGGCTAATACAGTTGTCCTATGAATATCTTTGGAAGTGTCTCTGCATCTCAAGGAGAATGAAAGCCTTCTGTGTTCTTGTAGCCCAGTACACTCTGAGATATGTGACGGCACCAGCAGAAAGGTATTTCTAGTCACTTCACTGTACCTTCAGGAAGAAGTTCGAATGGCGTATTATAACAATCAATGATGGCACTATAACCTCATATTTCATAATTACTACTAGAATATATTCAATATGTATGTAGGACTCTACAGAGAGAGAAAGGAAAAATTTCTATTCCCAGCTGTATGACATAAAGCTGTATTTTTATTAAGAGCTTTGACTGACAATATAAATCATAAATCACCAACATAAAGCTTGAGACACCAGAAGCCGGAGAGAAAATATAACCTGCAAAATGTACCATACTGGTATAGTTTAATATTCATAGTGTCCAGGATTTTAAAACAACTATATACCAAATTAAAATATCTAATTTTTGTTCAATATTTTCTGTTTTCAGCTGAGTTCATCTTCTTGATCCTTTTGTCATTTCTTTATCATGTCAACGAATAATAATCAATTTGAATACTTGTGTATTTGAATAATTGGTTTCCCCAAAAAATGGTGATAATAACCGCACATTTTCATAAAAATCTTTGTATACTGTAGAGTGACTTTAAAGTACATTCAGTTGTGAATGAAAGTGAACCCCTAACAATATCCAGCACAGGGCTGTGCATGTCCCAATGTTTCATACGTGTTTATTGGTGGTAATATTGATGCTGAAGGGTTAAAGGGACAATGTTTTGAAATTTCCTGGCTCCATTTGAAATGTACAGAGAACATGGTATTGCATTTGCTTGTTTTTTTTTTTTGGTGCAGTAATGTATCATTAACAATTTATTGTGGTATCAAGCCATGAAACATGCCATGTCTTGGGCATATTTCTCTGCAGACAAAGGTGCAGGTTTTATGTATTGAGTTAAAGGAAATGAAACTTTCCCAGCAAGGGTAGGTAGAAAGAAATTTGGCTGTAGATATAATATATGTCTCTAAAATGTGGTGAAAATAAGTTTTAAAGATTCCTTATTAAATCTTCACCTCTATTAATTAATCTCTCTACTATAAATTATCACAGATTTCCTGCCAGTTTAAGACAGTTAAAAGATCAAGTGTAGAGTTTGGTATATTACATAGTGCTAAAAATAAATTATTATTGTACTATTGTCATTTCTCCCTTTTGTTTAAAAAGCTCTTTGGCTAGTATAAAACCTGTGGTATAACACAACTCAGATTTCTTTCTTGAAAAAGGATAAGACAATGCATCATTAAACACAATTTATTAATCCCTTTAAAAATGTATCTTTTATGATGACATTTTAATATTTCAGAAGTCATGAAGGTTTAACTTTAAGTTTCAGTTTAAATGACTCTTAGGTTTTTGGTATTAGTATTTATTAGAAACAGTCATTTCAAGGTTAAAGTTTAGAAACAGAATGGGTGTTTTTAAAAAATGTACAGAAAAACGACTGGACAAAGGATTGATGGACACTGTCATTTTCAACACACTTCATTTGAAAAGGACCATATTGAACCTATAAACACACTAAATTTAGTTGATATATTTTCTTTCAGTCAATATGAACTCTGGTAATACAGTGAAGAGATAGGGAAAGCTAATATACCATGTGCAGAAAATACACAAATAGCTCACTATTCCAAAGCATTTTTGTTTTCCTCTCCTCAGTGAAACACATAAAGCTAAAAACAGATCATTATAAGAGACTAAGTAGACTGTACTCCCAACAGCCAGTACAGATACTGAATTATCTCATCTTTCTTTTTTCTTTTTCTTAAAAAAAAAAAAAAGAACAAAACAGCCCTTATTGCTGGGGAGCCAATGTTGCTGTCATTGTACAAGTCATATGAGAGAGAGACCTTAGTTACTGACAACATGGTCTGGCTCCAGCCAATTAAGCTGTGAACCTCAAAGCTGTTTTACTAAAGCAGATTTTTTTTTTTTTTTGGTCAGGTACAGTTATACTCGAAGCATTTTCTTGGCACAGAGTACACATCTGAACATTTAAATCCAGGTGTGCTAACAGATGTCTCTTGAGCAAGAGCATCATAAAACCAGATTTCACTTGAGTGAGGAAAGTACTTTTTCCATCATTTTTTATTTTTCACTTGGAGATTACATTTCACTTTAGACTACAGTCCTGTGGACTGTGATTAGACAGGGTACCTGAGCAGGTAGAATTGGTATATCCTATCAATGTGAAGTGAGCACATGCATTTCAAATGAAAATTGATGCTACCTAGTTCTAAGAACATGGAATGCTAATGAAACAGGCCATTATTTTTCTCTCTTGGTTTTTGGGCCTCTTGGCCACAAATGTTTGACACACTATGAATTTGCTCTTCTCCTTTATGATTCTGCATACATGTATTCGGCATCTGGGCAAGTCCTTTCCCCAAGAATTTAGTGGAATAGCTTACCTATTGACTGATTTCTCCTTTGGGCACAGATGGAACAAAATGAATGATACACTTTTAGGAGGTTTCTCTCAAATCCATATGTTATATCTTGTGGTCATTACTCATAATCTCTGTCACACTGACCAGATACCAACTGCTGAATAATGCATATTAGAGACACAATTCCTTCATATGGCTCTTTTCTTATTAATCTAGACTTAATACAGTCTCTTCTTACAACAAATGTGGAACAATCTTTATTCAGAAACATAATAGTAGTTGAAAAAGAAACATGATTTGATTATTTAATATGAAATTTTAGGAGGGTGAATGTCCAAGAGTAAACTTAATTCATTCTGCAAGTATCCTTTCTTACTACACAATATAAAATTCACTTTAGAAGTGCATCAAGTACATATTTTGGCCAAATGGAAAATTGAGACCAAAAATATCACCCTTTTGGGGAAAAAAGTAAATTGGAAAATGTGTCCAGAACTTTAAAATTTGACCTTATAATGCAGGAACCAAAATTCTCAGTATTGTCACCTGCTAAATTGATCCTGTGAACACTATATTGCACATTTGTGATAGCAGAGACTCACTTTCAACCAGAGGCTCTTTAGGGGCAACTCATATATTCTCTAATCCCTTTTTTTTTGAGTCAGAGTCTAACTCTGTTGCCCAGGATGGAGTACAGTAGCATGATCATGGCTACTGCAGTCTTGACCTGCTGGGCTCAGATGATCCTTCTGCCTCAGCCATCCAAGTAGCTGGACTACAGGCACAGGCCACCACACTGAGCTAATTTTTAAACTTTATTTTAGAGACAGGGCCTTGCCAAGTTGCCGAGACTGGTTTTGAACTCCTGGGTTCAGGCAATCCTCTCCCCTCAGCCTCTCAAAGTGCTGGGATTACAGGCATGAGACAGCACCTGGCTTCTGATGAAGTTTTGAGGTGGCAAAGTAGACATCCTACCTTAAATTTATCCTCACATAACATAAAGATTTCTCAACTAGAGTTGTTTCTTGAACTTCATAGCCTAAGTGGAATGAAAGAACAAAAATTACATAGAGATTTTTTGTTTAAGGTTATGAATAATAGTATTATTGCCAAATAACACAGATTGGAATTATTCAATCTCTAGTAGTCTACCTGTTTAAAATTTTAAAAAACTTTGTAGGCAAAAGTTTTTATTCAAAACATATAGTATTCTTCTTAAAGATATCTAGCAAGTATACTGTTTCTTAATATTTGCACTATTAACCTGTCTCCCCACTTATTTACCACTCTAGTTTTTTGTAATTAACTTTGTACATAAAATTAATAATTTTAATATAATCATTACTCTAACATTTTACTCTTGCAATAAGAAATACACAAACTTTAGCTGACTATTAAGATTTCAGTATCCAATGTACACAAGGAGATTGTCACACCAAATTGTATCTAGGATACTTACCTCTACTTAAAAGTTAATAATCAGATATTAACACCAAATTCAAATGGCATACCTTGTTTATATTACTGTGGTTATTATGCTAGTTAGATATGGTAGGAACTTATATGATCGCATGGTCACTGATCATGAATACATTCAGGGATGCCAGAATTGATACTTGAAGCAGACCTTAGGCTTTCAACACCTTTCAAAGGCTGAGGCTAAAGCCAAATGACAGATAGCTATGGTCAAAGGCAAACTTGAGTACATTCCTACACTAACATTGAATAGAACTTGGTATCCCTATGATCTTAGTCATGCTAAAAGAATCCTTAACATTTCTCATATGTTACAAGTGTATTTTTGTCAATATTTTTCATATAAGATGAGAAAGAATTCCCTGTGAAGCCTGGAAGTCTTTTATCGTGGGAATGTTTTTCTAGGCCACCATTTTAAAGTATTGTCTTCTTGTGAAATTTTAGGTCACTAAGGAGTTATATATTACCCCAATCAGACTGTTTTCCAGTCTTCTGAGGCATGTGATTTTTCTTATTGATACGTGACTGTTAGGAAACACTAGTTATAATGATCTTCTAATATGTATCTCATAGAGGTGGGTTATTGTAGGTTGTAAATGCTGAGTGGTCTAACTTCTGTATGAGCTAAGCACACCTTTGTTGGTGGGATACATTTTGCATATCCTAAAAAACCATTTGCCAAAGACCTTGGCTCAGAAGAAAGATAAAAAGCGATTTATATCTGATAGCAATATTTGTATTTTTTTAATATCATTTTACTGAATTCTTCATAAGGTGAAATCTACTCTGTGAATCTAAAGATAAACAAATTAGGCCTAGAGAATCAAATGTATTCGATGTTATAGCAGAGAAGCAGTAAAACTTTATATAATGCAGTGTGCTTCATTTTTATATAGCCTAATTCATCACAAGATACTTTATTCAAAGATCCAACTGCAAGCTTAAAAGAAAGAGGAAACTGTGAGATTTAAGGGCAAAATATACTCTAATTTTGAACTTACTTTGCAACTAAGTCAGAGTCACTGTGCATTTTGTGCTACCGTTATTAAAATAAGGCTTGAGATTCTCCCACTGAACCCTGGTATGGCCAACCTGCACAAGGAGGATACTGTATGACTGAGGAGGAATGCATGTTCCCATGCAGCGTGCCTGTTATCCAATACAAAAGTCACTGTCTGTTGCAGCCCCTTCAGTCATCCTTGGGCGTGAGCAAAATTCCACCCAAAATCAACTCCCAAAAACCCCAGCTCCTAATGCCATCAGCTTCGGAGGGGTTACACTTTCAACATATGAATTTGCAAGAGTGTCAAAAAACATTCAATCTTTAGCAGTCAGTTTTAATAAAATGAAGACTCAATTACTTACCATTTAGTTCAAGAGATAGAACATTATCGGTTCTTTTCTTATCGTTGTAATGTTAGATCTTCCTATCCATGAACATGATGTATCTCTCCATTTACTTTGGACTTCTTTATTATTGTTCAATGAAATTTTATAATTTTTCTCCATATCTTCTACATTTCTGTTAGGATTATTCCTAGATGTAACATATCTTTGTTGCGATTGTGTATAGTATCTTTTAATTCAGTAAATTCTGTTCACCTACCACACAATGTGTAGAAATACAGTTGAACAGAAGGAGCAATGGTGATCATCCATCTCATGTTTGTTAATTTTAAAGAGAATGTTTCTATCGCTTTACCACTAAAAAAGACATTTGCTATAGGATTTTGTTAGATGCCCTTTAACAGATTGAGAAAATTGCCCTATATTTCTAGTTGCTAAGTGTTTGTTAAATTTCTGCATAGTGAGTTGAATCTATCAAATGCTTTTTCTGGAAATATAGAGACAATCACATGATTCTGCTCATTTGAAGTTAATGTAGTGTAGTTTAAGATTTTCTAATGTTGAACATTCCTGGCATTCCTAGAATAAACCAAATTTGGGCATGTGATTATCTATTTATACATTGTTGAATTTGGTTAAAATTTTGTTTAGGATTTTGCACTTGTGTTTATGAAGTCAACTTGAATTTTCTTCTACTTTTCTTGCTGATTTTGTTTTCAAGTTTATCAGCCTCATAAAATGTGTTGACGAGTATACCTCTTCTTTCTCACCATTAAATAATTTGTATAGATTGAGATTGTTATGGCCGAACTCAGTGGCTCATGCCTGTAATCTTAGCACTTTAGAAAGTTGGCGCAGGAGAATCACTTGAGACCAGCCTGAGCACCATAGTAAGACCCTGTCTCCACACAAAAAAATAATAAAATAAAAATTTTAAAGATAAAATTGGCTAGGCACTGTGGCTCAATCCTGTAATCTCCCCACTTTGGGAGGTAGAGGCGAAAGGATTGCCTGAGCCAGAGGTACGAGACCAGCCTGGGCAACTTGGTGAGACCTTGTCTCTACCATACATAAAAAATTAGATGGTGTAGTAGCGTGTGCCTGTAGTTCCAGCTACTTGGAAGGCTGAGGCAAAAGGATCGCCTGAACCCAGCAGGTTGAGGCTGCAGTGGCTTGTGAGCATGCCACCATACTCCAGCCTAGGCAACAGAGTGAGACTCCGACTTAAAAAAAAAAAAAAAAAAGATAAAATTGTCTGTTTCTTGAGTATTTGGTAGACCTCATCTGTAAAATCTTCTGGGCCTTGTGGGAAGACTTAACTGTTGATTACATATACTACTGTTTATAACAGTTCGGCTTTCTGTTTCTTATTGAGTTGGTTTTGATCATTCACATTTTTCTAGAAATGTGCCTTTTTCAACTAGGTTTTCAAATTTATTAACTTAAAGTTATTAATATTTTTACTCCTTTTAAATCTCCTTAGCATCTGTAATTATGTTCTTTCTTTCTTGCCTAAAATTGTTTGTTTATCCCTCCTCTGTTATTCTTGATCCATCTTTCTTGAATTTTGTCAGTCTTTTCAAAGAAACATGTGTCTTTTAAATTTCTCTATATTCTATTCTTGTTTTCTGTTTCAGTATTTTTTGTTCTTATGCTCATTTCTTTTTTATACTTTCTTATTGCAGTTTTTCTTACAATTTTAATAATAAATTAGTTGAATGTCTAACTCAGTAATTCTCATGCTTTATTATTCTCTAATATAAGTGTTTTAGACTATAAATTTCCTACCAAAGACCACATTAGCTGTAGCCTACAACTTTTTTTTTTTTTTTTTTAGTGTCATGGGGTACATGTGAGGATTTGCTACATAAGTATATTGCGTGACAATTCAGTTTAGGCATTCACGAGCCCTCTCCCCCAAGAAGTGAACATGGTACCCAGTGGGTGGTTATGTATTCCTTCCCCTCCACCCCACCCCCACTCCTTACTTCCTTTAGCAGAGCCCAGCATCTGTTGATCCTGTCCTTATGCCTCTGTGCCCAATGTTTAGTGACCACTTATGAGTAAGAACATTCAGTATCCAGTTTTTTGTTTCTGTGATAGTTCCCTTAGAATGATAGTCTCTGGCTGTGTCCATATTGCTGCAGAGGACATGATTTTGTTTTTCTTTATGGCTATATAGTATTCCATTGTGAATTTGTACCATATTTTCTTTATTCAGCCCACTTTCAATAGGCATCTGAGTTGGTTACATTTTTTGCTATTGTAAATAGTGCTGCAGTAAACATATACATGCAGATGTCTGTTTTATAGAGCAATTTATGTTTCTCTGGGTATATTCCCAGGAGTGGGACCGCAGGGTCAAATGGTAGCCAATTTTTAGTTCATTGAGAAAATTCCACACTGCTTCCTACAAAGGTTGAACTGTTGGCATTCCATCAATAGTGTGTATGAGCACTCTTTTTTCTCCATAGCTTTGCCAACACCTGTTGTTTTTGACTTTTTAATGATACCCATCTTAACTGGTATGAGATGGTATGTCATGGTAATTTTGATTTGCATTTCTCTGATGATTAGTGAAATTGAACATTTTTTCATATGTTTGTTGTCTCCTTGAATGTCTTCCTTTAAGAAGTGTCTTCATGTCCTTTACCCACTTTTTAAAATGTGTTTATTTGTTTTGTTTTGTTTTCTTGTCAATTTGTTTGAGTTCTTTATAGATCCTGAATGTCAGGCCTTTGTCGAATGCATAGCTTGCAAATATTTTTTCCCATTATGTGGCTGTCTCTTTACTTTCTTGATGATTTATTTTGCTGTGTAAAAACTTTTTAGCTTGATAAGGTTCCACCTGTCACTATTAGACTTTGCTACATTTGCTTTTAAGGACTTGGCCATAAATTCATTGCCTAAGCTGAAGTTCAGGACGATGTTCTCTTAAATTCTCATATAAGATTTTTATAATTTGAGGTTTCACAATTAAGTCCTTGTTCCATTTTGAGTTAATTCTTTTATATGGCAATAGGTAGGTGTGCAGTTTCATTCTTCTGCATGTGGTCAGCCAGTTTTCCCAGGACCATTTGCTAAATATGGTTTCCTTTCCCAGTGTTTGTTTCTGTCAGTTTTGTTGAAAATGAGTTAGTTAAAGGTCTGTGGTTTCTAAATTCTCTATCCTGTTCCATTGGTCTATGTGTCTTTTTTTTTTTTTTTTGTACCAGTACCATGCTGTTTTGGTTACTGTAGCCTTGTAAGTAAAGTTTGATGTCTGGGAGTGTGATGCCTCCAGCTTTGTTCTTTTTTGCTGGGGATTGCTTGAACTATTCAGGCTTTTTTTACTTCCATATGAATTTCTATATTGTCTTCTAGGTCTGTGAAAAGTGATGCTGGTAGTTTGATAGGAATTGCATTGAATTTGTAGATTGCCTTGGGTAGAATGAACATCTTCATGATATTGAGTCTTCCAGTCCATGAGCATGGGATGTTCATCCATTTGTTTGAGTCATCTTTAATTTCTTTGAGCAGTGTTTTGCAGTTCACATTGTAAAGATCTTTCACCTCTTTGGTTAGATAAATGTCAAGGAATTTTTTTGATGTTGTTGTAGCCTACAACTTTTAAAGTCTTTGTCTAATAAGTTCAGTGCCTGCATAGCTTCCTCTTGGGAAGTTTCTCTTCTTTAAATCTGTGGATGGACCATGTTTTCTTGTTTCCTTGTGAGTCTCATAATTTTTTCTTGAAACCTGGACATTCTGAGTATTATAATAAGTGTGACAATTCAGGAAATCAGATTTTCCTTCCTTCCCTGGGGCTTGTTTTTGCTGTTCATTGTGGGGTTTTATTGTTTGCTTGTTTAGTGACTTTTAAAACCTACTTCTGTAAAGACTGTATTCTTCATTATGTGTGGCCACTAAAGTCTGTGTTCTGTTATCTTAGTGGACAGTTATTATTTCAACAGAGTTGTATTAAACACTTGCAGTCAAAAAACAACAAGAACTTTCCCAGTCATTATAAATTGACTGTGTTGAGACACTGCTTTAACACCTAGTCACGCTGTTGACAACTTTGTTTTATCCCTTATTTCCTGTTCTCATGGAACTTGAAGACTAGCCAGGTATGAAAACTTTAGAGCTCTTCAAGCCTTTCTGAGCAGACCTGGGAGTGCACATGGCTCTCTTTGTTTCCCTGTATCCACAGGAGATTTTAAAAGTCCCCCAAAGGCTAGGCGCAGTGATTCATGCCTGTAATCTCAGCACTTTGGGAGGTTGAGGCAAGAGGATTGTCTGATCTCAGGAGTTCGAGACCAACCTGGGCAACATGGAGAGACCTCATTTCTACAATAAATCAAAAAAATTAGCCAAGCATGGTGGCCCACGCCTATAGTCCCAGCTACTTGGAGGACTGAGGAAGGATTGCCTGAGCCTTCTTGTAGTGGCTGAGATCATGCCACTGGTACTCCAGCCTGGACGTCAGAGTAACTCTGACTCAAAAAAGAGTCCGTCACATGGCTGGGGCATGGTGGCTCACACCTGTAATGTCGGCACTTTGTGACACGTGTGCCTGTGCTGAGACGAAAGGATCACTTGAGACCAGGAGTTGGAGGCTGTAGTGATTTTTGATTGCACCACTGCATTCCAGCCTGGACAATAGAGTGAGAGCCTGTCTTTCAAAAAACCAATAACAACAAAAGAAAACAGTCCCCCACATATTTCCTTTTTGACACTTGGGAAGCCATCCTAATCCTGGGAAGGGTCTAATACACGCAAAACAAAGGCCAACTCTTGAGCTGATCTTTAAGGGAGCCACCAGATAGGTCAAAATCCACAACCACAGTTAGTTAGAAATAAGGTCCATATTGTTCCCTCTGGCACTAGAGACCTGCACCAGCAGTCAAGGCTGCCACCAAGCTGAGGTGTGGGGGATAGAAGGTGAGCACATTAAAACACCACAGCACTTTCTTGCTGCAGCAGTTTCTCTCTTCACCAGGCCTTCCCCTCGCAGTTGTGAGGTTTTGATCCAGAGTTCTGCAAAAGTTGATTTGGGCAGTTTGTGCCAGCTTATAAGTTGTTTTTTTGATGAGATGGAACCCTGGAGTTCCTTACTTTACCATTTTTAGTTAAGTTTTAGTAAGTATTATTTTCATTATTTTTCTTATCTCCAAGTATTGTTCAATTTATATTACTTATTTTTTCTTTGACCAGTGAAGTATTTGGGAAATGTATTTAACTTGCAAATGTATGTGTGTTTTTCAAGTTATTTTTCAGGGGTATGAGTATGTGAGTGTGTTTTATTGTTTTCCAGGTAATTGTGTGCAGAGAATGTGATCTGTGTGATACTGATCCTTTTTTTTTCTTTTTCTTTTTCTTTTTTTTTTCTGAGTTGGAGTCTCACTCCGTCGTCCAGGTTGGAGTGCGGTGGCACACTCATAGCCACCCCAGTGTCGACCTGCTGGGCTCTGGTGATCCTTCCGCCTCAGCCATCCATGTAGTCAGAATTACAGGTGCGTGCTACCACGCCCGGCTAATTTTTTTTTTTTTAATTTGTTATAGAGTAAGATCTCACTAAGTTGCTCAGACAATCCTCTCACCTTGGCCTCCCAAATTGCTGGGATTACAGGCTTGAGCCACCATGTCCAGCCCGATACTGTTCCTTTAAAATTTATTGACAACTTGCTTGCCTAGAGTGTAGTCTTTTAAAAAAAACCCTTGTGTACTTGAAAAGAATGTGAAATTTTCAGTTATTGGGAATATTCCTTTTATGTCCATGTTATGTGGATTATGTTGCTCAAATATTCTATATTATTTTTCTGACTTTTTGTCTGGTTGATCTACCAATTAAAGAGAGGAAGCATTTAAAATCTGCCACTGATAATGGATTTGTCAGTTCCTCGTAGTTTGTCACTTTTTGCTTTGTATATTTGAAACTATGTTATTAGGTGCATACACACTTAGAATTGTTATATATTTCTGATTAAATGAATCTTTTATCAGTATATAGTTCCCCTCTTTCTTAGTAATGCTTTTTACTTAATGTCTGCTTTTTTCTGACATTATTTTAACTTTTGTATGTATGCGTGATACATCTTTTGCCATATCATTAGTCTCAGACTGCTTTTGTCCTTTGTTGTTGTTGTTGGGTTTTTTTTAAAGAGAGAGATATATATTTTTTAATTGGAGTCTCACTCCGTTGCCCACGCTGGAGTGCAGTGGCATGTTTACGGTCACCCCAGCATCAACCTGCTGGGCTTCAGCAATCATTCTGCTTCAGCCTTTCAAGTAGCGAGAACTACAGGCACGCACTTCTACACCTGACTAATTTTTTATTTATTATAGAGATGAGTTCTCGCCAAGTTGTTCGGGCTGGTCTCGAACGCGCGGGCTCAGGCAATCCACTCGCCTCAGCCTCCCAAAATGCTGGGGTTACAGACTGAGCCACTGAGCCTGGCCAGAGACTATTGTTTTTTTAAGATCTCACTCTGTCACTCAAGCTGGAGTGCAGTGGCACAGTTCACTGAAGCCTCGAACTCGTAGGCTCAAGCATTCTTCTCATCTCAGCCTCCCAAGTAGCTAGGACTACAGGTGTGCACCATCATGCTCCTTTTTATTTTTTGTAGAGACAGGGTCTTGCTATATTGTCCAGTCTGGTCTTCAACTCCTGGCCTCAAGTGATCCTCCTGCCTCGGGCTCCCAAAGCTCTGAGGTTACAGGTGTGAGCCACCATGCTCAGACTGTCCTTATGTTTTACTTGTGTTTCTTATAAACAGCATATCGTTGAGCTAAGTTTTTTTTAGTTTGACTGTTTTTGTCTTTTAAACTGCAGGATTTATCCATGTGCATGGATGGGATTCCTAATAAATTTGTTCTATTTCTACTGTATCACTATATAAATTTTTTTTTTGCTTTCTGTTTATCTATTTTTAAAAATCTTTTAAATTCTTTCCTTCTTCCTTTTATGTGTTTTTATTGTTGTTTTTCTTCATTTTGATTCCCTTGCCCTAACCCCACACACTATTTTGGAAGTTATACATTCTGTTTCTATTTTAATGTTTATACTGGATTTTAGAAATTTTAACATGATATTCAACTTACTGTTCTAAAGTTAATTCAGACTGAGTACACTGGGTTACACTTGTAATCCTAGTACATTGGGAGGCCAAGGTGGGAGCATCTCTTGAAGCCCAGACTTCAAGACCAGCTTGGGCAGCATAGTGAGACTTTGTTTCTACAAAAAAATCAAAAATTAGCCAGGTGTGGTGGCCCATGCCTGCAGTCCCAGCTACTCGGGAGGCTAAGGTGGAAGGATCGCCTGAGCCCAGGATTTTGAGACTGAAATGAGCTATGATTGTGCCACTGCACTCCAGCCAGGGTGACAGACTGAGACTCTGATTTTAAAAATAATACTAATAATAAACTGAATAAAGCAATGGGAAAAAGAAGAAATAAATAAGTAGTTAATTCAGATTTTTATACTTTTCTTAGACTCTATAAGAATATAACATATCTTAGAATATGTTTATTTCCCGTCACCCCTAGTATGACTCGTAGGCTGTTTTTTTTTCTTCAGAATTTTAAGTGTATCTTGATTTTTAACCTCACAAAAGGGACATTATTATTATTGTTTCATCTAGTCAACTTGAGTTTAGCATTGTCCGTAAGTATTTTTTTATGTAGCTATTCCTGCTTACATCTCAGGTCTTCCTTCTGGGAACATTTTCTTTTCTCAAGTATATCTTTCAGAATTTCCTTTAGTAAGCCTCTGTTGGTGATGAATTGTTTTATTTTTGTTTGTCTGAAAATTCCTTATTTTGAAATTCTTGTTTGAGTTCTGTTTTTATTTCACCTTTATTCATAAAAATAATTTCATCTGGTGTATGTTTACAATTATTAAAGTAATATAAGCATATAGTTTAAAAAGCCAAATCATACTAAAAAACATAGAGTATATAACAAATACAACAGTTTCCACACTCACCCTTCTTCATTTAATTCCAGGCTTTGTCTCTAAAAGCAATGCTCTCCACTCTTTTGGCATTTCCTTTGGGCTTTTACACATACCTATAAATTTCTATGTGGTATGTCTTTCTTTCGATTAATCAATTGCTGTCATTTTCTGTTTACTTCCTTCTATGACAGTAGTTGAGGCTTTGGCTCCCTTGCATTGCCATCTTTTGTGCATTCCCTCCTTACCACTCAGTATAGTTACAGTACAGTTTGTAGTTAAAGTATTTTTTACTGTGGTCATGCAAATATTATTCACACCTGAGCATATGAGTATGATTTTTTTTTTATGTGATAGTAACTATGTAACCACATTAGATCGTATGGTCAGAAAACATTCTTTTTTGTTCCCACTACTGCCACCGCTCTCCCCCCTCCCCCCGCCCCGGCATTTTCCTGCTACTGCCAATCCTTTTCTGACAGAATTACAATAATGGTTCAAGGTCCGCTTATGAGTGAGAACATGTGAAACTCAGTTCTTTGTTTCTGTGATACATCACTCAGTATTATAGACTCTGAGTCCATCCAGGTTGCTGTGAAGTTCATGATTTTGTCCTTCTTTACAGCTGCGTAATATTCTATCATAGATATGTACCACATTTTTTTTTATCCAGTCCTCTTTTGATGGGCAGCACGGTTGGTTCCATGTTCTTGCTACTGTGAACAATGCTGCAATAAACATACTTGTGCGGGTATCTTTTTTATAGAGTGATTTGAGTTCTTCCGGGTACATTCCCAGTAGGGGGATTGCTGAGTCGTACGGAAGATCGATTTTTAGATCTTTTAGGAATCACCATACTGTTTTCCACAGAGGCTGTACTAGTTTACACTCCCACCAAAGTGTAGAAGTGTTCCCTTTGTCACCTTATCATCTTCAGCATCTGTTGTTTTTTGAGTTATTGATGATGGCCATCCTGACTGAATTAGGTGGTATCTCAGTGTAGTTTTAATTTGCATTTCTTTGATGACTGCTGAGGCTAAGCATTTTCATGTATCTGTTGGCTGCTCATTTGTCTTCTTTTGAAAAATGTGTATTCATATCTTTTGTCCACTTTGTAATGGGGCTGTTTGTTTGTTTTGTTTTGTTTTGTTTTGTTTGAGTTGGAGTCTCACTCTGTCGCCCAGACTAGAGTGCAGTGGCCGCTCCCGGCCACCGCAGCCTCGACCTGCTGGGCTCCGGCGATCCTTCTGCCTCAGCCTTCCAAGTGGCTGGAACTACAGGCGCGCGCTACCACA
>CAUYQG010167907.1:0-13525 GCA_963574415.1 Tarsius wallacei | reverse complement strand
CGCTACCACGCCCGGCTGATTTTTTGATTTATTATAGAGATGAGGTCTCACCAAGTTGCCCAGGCGGGTCTCGAACCCGCGGGCTCAGGCAATCCACTCACCTCAGCCTCCCAAGGCGCGGGATTACAGGCTGAGCCACCGTGTCCGGCTACCAACTGCATTCTTAACATAAACTCCACTCTTTAATGTTGTAGTATACTTTAACACAAGGTTGTATTCAATTTACAATTGTAAGATTTTTGCATCTATGTTTATGTGGAATGTTGGTCTAGGGTTTTATTTTCTTTTAATATCCTTGTCTGGCTTACATATCAATCAAGGCCTCATGGAATGGGTTGGAAAGCATTCCATCCTTTTCACTTTTCTGGAAGAGTTTGTGCAGAATTAGTACTTTTTCTATGAATGTTTTGTAGAATTTTGAACAATTTTTACCTTTTATCCCTCTAGAAATCTAACTACAAATTCAATATCTTTAAGAGATATAAGACTATTCAGGTTATCAATTTCTTTTTCAGTGAATATTGGAGATTTGTGTGTTTCACAGAATTTGCCCATTTCATCTAAGTTGTCAATGTTATTGGCACAGAGTTGTTTATCTTATTATTCCTTCCTTGAATATCTATACAATTTGTAGTGATATCTATCTCATTTTAATCTTGGTAATTTTTTTCTACTTTTTTTTCTGATAAGTTTGGCTAGAAGTTTATCAATTGCATCTTCTCAAATAACTAGTATTTAGTTTCATTGTTTTTTCTCAGATATTTTTCTGTGTTCTGTTTCATTGATGTCTGCTCCTGGCCTTTCTTCTGTATATTTTTGGTGTTTTTACCTTTGTTTTTCTAGTTCCTTAGCCTAGAAGTCAAGTTCATTTACAATACAGGCAGTTCTGTAGAAATTTTCTTCAAAGTACCGCTTTAGGGCTACTAAAATATGCTTTCAGTTTTCTGGAAGAGTTGTCTAGGATTAGTTTTTTTTTTTTTTCAAATTATGGTATGTTGTACTTTTATTTCTATTTGATTCAAAATACTTTATTTCCTTTTGAGAGAGGAGATAGAGAAAAGCCAGGCGAACAGACAGGGCAGGTCCCCTGGTAACAAAGTAGCAAACTTCCTGCAGGCCTCTTGGACAGATATACTTGAATTGTAAACAGGCTCCTTACAAGTCCTTTAGGCTAGGGCAAGAAAACATTTACTGGGTGGGGGTTGGGGGGGGTTGGAAAACAAACCAATCAGCTCACTGCTAAGTGCCAACCAATCAGCTCACTATTAGGCCCCTACCTCCCACCAATTAGTTCTTAGTACTGACCAATCAGCACAGCTAGTACCAACCAATCAACTCACAGCTAATGCTAGCCAATCAGCTTGGTCTTAGGGCTATATAATCATCAGGTTTCACCTCCAAATCAGCAACACCCTTGGATCCTCCACTTCTGTGGTAGTTTTTCAGTCTTCTCAATAAATCCTGCTTTTTCACCTTCTGCCCATCTGTGGCTATCCATGTCCCTCATTCCTCCTGGGCACAAGACAAGAACCTGGACCCAAAGAGCTGCAGAAGATCATTGGAGCCAAAAAGTCACACACTCTGGAGGCTGGCTTGCCAGCCAATGGAGCCAGCTGAACCGGAGAGCTGCTGGCAGAAGGCGAGACTCCAAAACTGAGACACTTCTGGGAGCTGGCTTGCTAGCCCACTCAATCAGCAACACTCTCAGGACTCGGCTTGTCAGCCCATTGGGGGACACTCTTTGAGGCTCGGCTTGCCGACCCCTTGAGCTGACACTCTTGCAGCTCAGCCAACCAGAGAAAAATCCATATCACTTTTACCTGTGGTAACTTAGAAATGTATTATTTAATTTTTAAATATTTGGGAGATTTTCCAGACATATTTCTGTTATTGATTTCTAGTTTAATTTCATTTTGGCCAGATAATATACTTTATATGATTTGACCAGAAGTAGAAGTCCTAGAGTTTGCATTTGGATTCTTTTATTGGGTCTTTATAGAGAACCAATCCTTATCCATTACAGATATTTCTAGCACCACTGCCACCTCAGGATCATTTGGCTAAAGATACAAGGCAGCTAGCATTATAGCCTAGGCTTGCTGTAAAATCTTTCCTTACTCTCTGCTCTACTCAAAATGGGTGTAATTACGGGTAATGTCATAAGTAGGTCCATGAAATAGTCTCATATACAGTACATTCTACCTCAAAAATTGACTCAAATACACCAAATGCTTTGCCACTTTCATAGTGGCAGGAGGCATGGGTTGCGCATTTTTTTTCTTTTCTTTATTAGGGCTTTTCTGACATTTTCCAGCCAAGTGTATCACTACACATTTCACTGATATTTCAGAACCATGAATCACATAGTGTTTAATCTCAGATCCTCTAGCTTGTAAGCACTAGGGCATAAATTACTTGACATTTGTTTCTCATTGTATCCAACTAGCCTGGTATCATTAATATAATAGGTCAACCTTATGTTTTGGGAAATACAAAGCCAATCAAGGTCCCTGTAGACTTATTATAGTAGAGAACATGGGAGTTGATATAGCTTTGTGACAAAAAAGTCAATGTGTACTGTTGTTGCCTTGAAAAAGTAAGAACATTAAAAAGTGATTTGATTGAGACTGTCACTCCTGTATTCTCTAAGCTATTATAGTGGCTCTAATCTTTGAAAGTATTTTCAAGATGCAGTTTTGTTTTTTACTTACTCTCTTGGCCTCAGTACAGAAAATACTTTCAGGGGCCAGTATGTATTTCAATTAGACATGCAGGGACTGGTATGTGATTATGAGGTGAGTTGGTTCTACTGTGAGATAAAATTGGACAAAACCTCCATTCTCCATTTATTACCCTTTCTATATAAACCTAATACATGATGTGAAGATGTATGATGGCATTTTGTGTGCTTTGGTATCAGTTCCAATTCAGTCCTGTATGTAACAGCCATCAGAAAGTATTAGTATCCTACTTTCCTTAGTGCACAGTTTCTTAGTCAATGACTATGAGTTTCTTGGAAAAATCAAAAGAATTAGATTAATATTTATGGTATATATTTCTGATAGTTTTGTAGAGTCCTTCCTCAAGGGGACACACAGTATTCCCTTCAATAAAAGGATTGCATATACATTAGCTGACATTATTCTGAAAACTGAGTGAAGCAAGTTTTTCCTCCTGTGGTGCTTGACATCAGTCTATTGCTCAACAGGTTCCTATTTTTTTACTTATACAACTTAAGCAATACCTCTTCCAGGCTCATTTTTGCCCAATAATACCATGATCACAGAACCCTGTTTGTCAAGGTATTCTGATTGCTATTCAAGCCTTGCTGCCCACTGTAATAATCACATCTATCTTGTCTCATGCTCAAGTACTGCAACATGGCTTTGGGCATTTCAAAATATCACTATTCCTATTAATATTAGAAAGTCAGATTTCATGGCAGCAGTCTTATTTTTGTTTGTGTGTTACTTTTGGTTTGTGGCCATAATTTGATCGTTTAAAAATAAACTTTTTGCTTTGGAGTAATTTTTGATTTAACGAAATCTTGCAAAGATAGTACAGGTTGTTTCTGGATAACATTTTTTTAGTTTCCCCACTGTTAGCAACTTGCATTACCATGACACATTTATCAAAACTATGAAGTTGGCATAGGTACATTAATATGCGAAATAAACTCCAGTATTTATTTAAATTTCATTTATTTTCCCCCTCATGTCTTCTTTCTGGCTCAAGATCCAACTCTAATGACCACATTGCATTTAGTTGCCAGGTTTTTTTTGCTATCTTTTGGTCTGTGACATCTTCTCAGTCTTTCCTTATTTTTCATGGCTCTGACAGCTATGAAGAGTACTGGGTAAGTGCTCTGTAGAATGTTCCCTAGTCTGGAATTTTCTGATATTTTTCTCATTATTAAATTGGTGTTTATTGGTTTTTGGAAGGAATACCACAGAGATAAAGAGTCCTTCTTGTCACATTTTATTAGGAGATATATAATATCCATAACAGATCAGTGGTGATGTTAACCTTCATCACTTGGTTAAAGTACTTTTGCTAAGTTTCTCTACTACAGAGTCCTCATTTCCCCCCCTTTTTTTGCCAATATATAGTCAAATCACAAATTCCAACCCACTTTTGAGCTAGAGTATTCACTATATTATTTGAAATTCTTCTGTAAGAAAGACTTGTACAATTTTCCCCACTTTTAATTTTTTTGAGTATTTATTTTTATCAGTACATACTCATATATTTATTTTATACTTTGAATTGTAATCCAAAACAATGAATACCTTTCTTAAAAAATCCTGTTACATACATAATGACATATACATATTTAGTCTATATTGATTATCCCTGTTATTCCATTGTTTAGTCATACCTGGTACTTTGAAATTAGGCAGCTCTCCAGTTATTCTTGGGCATTAGATTCCTTGATGAGATTGGGAGTGGAGCTCTATGCTTGGGATTCTGTTTTTATAGACTGGCCATGCAGATGTTACCTGGAAAATTTTAAAAATATAAATCTGAGATGGCAATTATTTGAGAAACCTGGAGAATTTCAATTCCCTTTATGGTGTTGGAAAATCTTTCTTTGTCTTCTGGTGCTTCTCTTAAAAGCAAAACTATCGACCTGAAATTGTTGAGAATTAGAATTAATTAGCTTGCCTGGTAATAACTCTTTAAGATCATTTGTTACTTAATCATGTCATTTTCTAATTATGTAGCCTTGATGTTTTTCTATATGGGCTGTTGGATTACTAAGAATAACATATTTTAAAACTATTTCTGCATGTCCTGAACTGAGTGCCCTGAGCTCCCTAATGGTACATCTCTAACAGCTAAAATAGAGAGCATTATTTGACTTTGAGGGGCTAGTTTTTAATATGCATTTTATTTCAAAAATAACTGCACAGATAACCTATGAAAGTGAAGAAATAGTAATTGATGATGATCACTCCCAATTAAAGGACAAAGTTAACTTATCATATACATAGAAAAATTCAAAACATCCTAATTTTAGATTTTTCCCAAAATTTAGATTCCCAATTTAGATTAGTGTCAAGTTTATTTCCTTATAGTATTATAGGACTTTAATCTCCTTGTATTCTGGTGTTTCTATCTCTACAAACAAAAATTTCTTCGGACACCTACTGAATTTTGGTGAACCAGAGTTGATTTGATTTGTATTTGAGTATCATTCCTTTCATTTCATTTCTTAGCAAGGCCATTCTTCCAAATAGATGAAACTTAAGATGAATAACACTCAAACTACCTGGTTTGAACCTACTCACTCTCCTATTCTTTTATTTGCCATTCTAGCAACCTCTTCACTTTGGTAGCATCAATCAGAGATTTGGAAACTGGTAAAAGCCAGTTCTGAAATGTACCTTTCACTTTTCTCTCAACTTCCACTTCCACCATTAGTCTCTTGCTTTTTGGTGTATCTATCACACTAAGCTGCGGTTATAGGCATTCATCCACAGCATTGGTTTTGAGGCTTATAAATTTCATTGTGCATGAAATTCACATACTGACACAACGTTAACTCAAAAGACTATAATGTATTATAACTCCAAAAGAGGAATCCTGTAAGATGAGGTTTGATGTTAGCTCTGACATCCTTCATTTTCAGAAAAGCTATCAAAGCTAAAGTAACCACCCAGTCTGCATGTCACCTTGTTGTAATTCCCGGCCTATTTTTTTTTTTTTTTTTGCTTATTGCTATAAATTTATTGCTATAGGGTCGTGTTTGTTGCTGTATCCTCTGTACCTCAGACAGTACCCCTCAAAGGTGGTTGATAAAGTTCTGTTAAATAAATGAATATGTTTAAATTTTTTTTTAAAAAGTCACTTTACTTCTAGACCTTCTTTTTTAAAAACAGTCTCGCTTAATTGATTATTTTAAGAATTAAATTAATATATCTTGAAAAATTCATTCTATTTTTAATGAGCCATACATTGTGAAACTGAGAATGTTTTGATCAGGGTTATTAAGTCTCAAAAATACAAAATAAGGATACAGACTCAGATTACATTAGCAGTCATACATTCTAAATTAATTTATATAACACTTTTATTTACAAACTTACTATCTATGTAAACTTCAACAAATTTCTTTTTTTGTAAATAATAGTGATACCTACCTCCCTGGTGTACTGGAAATTTTAAATATAAAATTGCCAACCACGGTAAACTGCATGCCAGAAGATTTCAGCATATGTTACCCTTTCATTTTTCTCCCTCCTTAATACCAAGTGAGATCATCACTCCTGAGATCTATTGTCTTAACCACTCAGCTTATATTACTCTTGTAATTCATATACCAGTTAGTTAGGTAAGGACTTTGATGATGGATTGAAAGACATGATTATTAATCTATTAAAATAAATCCCCAAATGAGCAAAATAGAAAACAGAAGAAGACTAAACTCTTTCATCAATGAACCATGTTATCTATGTGAATGAGAGTCAAGTCCATTTCCTAATAATATTATAGATCGTTAACTAAGCCTTTTCCTTTCTGTTCTGCTCCACTATTCACTCTTAGGCTGATAAAGTCTCTTAAACTTTCTGCAAAGCTTTTTTCCAAAAGAGTTTTTATTGCCAGACTTTTTATTCTATTCATATTAATGGAAATCTAAATTTCCTAAAGCAGTTCTTACATATACAACTCCCTTACTTCAAAACATTTATTGGTCCTTTATTCCTAATAAAGTCTAAATAAGTTAGCCTGGTACTCAAGACCCTCACAGAACATCCTAGTGATGTCTACCTTTTATTTGCTTCTCCAGTTTCATTTTCCACTATTTTTTAGTTACTCTGTGGCCCTGGGTGGTTTATCTGCATAAACTATATCAATGGGAACTTTGGTGGGAAATAAAAACAAAGGAGAGAAGTCAAGTTCGGGAATTTATTTCTCAAGCTTTTCTACTAAACGACTTTCTATTAAAAGTCATGTGTTTTGTCAGGCATCCCTCTCCACAAGAGTCTCTTCTAGGGGCATTACCAAACCCTAGAAGAGACTCTTGTGGAGAGGAATGGTTTTTACTGGCACTGGAATACAGTCGCATTCTTGTGGCTTCAATACATCCTGCACATATCTTTGTAAATATTCTCTGTATCAAAACTCAACTTGAATAATCCAATCTGCCATCTGTTGCCTGGCTATTATACTTCCCAAATTTATCTCATGTCATACATTCTGTCCTTTAAAGACAGATGGTTTATTTATTGCAAGCACAGTGGTTCATAACATTCAATTTGGATCGATAACATATTGGGTTTGAATTCTGATTTTATTACTTATCAGTTCAATGACTTTGGTAAAATTATTCAGCTTCTCTGAGACTCAATATTCTCATTTATAGAATAGTAATAACTATAGTGCCACCTCACAGAAGTATTGTGAGAAGTAAAGAAGTATGAAGAAGATCTATAACAAAGCAGATGTTAAAGAAATATGGTTTTGGCTATAAGTGTTTCTTGGGCATATATACCTTACGCATTTGTGCTACTGTACCTCTTTTTCTATTTTTCCTTATTATTCTCTATTTAAATGTATCCATTCTAGTTTCAATTAAAATCCTGGTTCTTCTATAATATCTTTGGTTTCTCAATTTTTATGACACTTCATGAAACTCTCCTTTGTGTTTTTGTCTGTGTAGATCTCCTCTCCCCAATTATATTGTTAACAATCTGATAATAGGAACTAAGACTTTTCATTTCCTTGTATTACCTCTAACTAACTCAGTGTTGGGGACATAGTAGAAGCTCAATTAATATTTGTTTAGTTATTTAATTTTAATTATTTAATTTAAATCAAGGCAAGTAAATTTAGTAATGCAATTAATTTCAATTAAAGAAGATAAGTAAATTGCATAATGCAAATCTCCCGAATAGATTCTTTGATTTATCACAGTACCCATTTCAGGGTAGGTGCTTATTAAATATTTGATTATTTCTGGTAATTATGCACACAAATTATCTGTAATACCCTCTAAGCACCTCACTGATTACTATGTAGACATAATCTATTCATGTAATGAGGTAGTTTGTATTAACCATCAAAGATTAATTATCTAGGCAGGCTAAAAAGCATAGAAAGAAAATAATATTAATGCCTATATACCAGTATCTCAATGTTTCCTGTCATCTTTAAAATATATAAGATTGTAGTCTCATCACAATACTAGTAAGCAGATAATCTATTTAATAATATCAAACCTTTGGGCTCTGTTGATTATACTCAATGTGGAATACTTATAAAGTTAAATAAACTTCAGAAGGGCCCAAGTACAACAGTCAGCTTTAGTTTCTGGTGAACAGTATAACTCACCACCTCTTTAAATATTGACTTTAATTTTGTTCTAAGAAAAGAATTAAATAAAGGTATAGCCTGTAGGTGGCATTTGAGTCCACTGATCACTGTCCTGTGCTCTATCCTGTAACTTTCTATTGCAGTTTCAAGTATAGCAGTGTGGTTATAATTAGTGTTGGCTTCTCAGCATGATGATGATATTTAGTAATATCTTAGACCTTGAGCTTCTATGAAAAATTCTCATTGAGCCCTGCCAGATTCCTGTTGGAATGTGGCAACTCCTCAAACTTCTGTCTGGTTAGCAGAAATGAAGTATAGCACAAAGAAGCAGTGAGGATTGCCTGACTATGATGTTCATATCTCTGACAGTGATCTTAGTGGTAGGCGTTTCATGGGTATTTAAAAGTAAATTGATTGTAAAGAGCAAGCTGGTTGATAATTAGAAAGAATTGGGACTCGTTGTTTCTGAAACTCTCTAAGAGCAGGGTAAGATAATCCTGTTTGGTTTTTGATGTAACATATTAAGAAATTTGGGACATTTAGAATTGGGATATTAATTGTCCTAAGTATCCAGAGTAATGTTTTATTTTTAAGAAAAAATAAATGCAAAAGTGAAAATTAACAATGTTATTTATGTACTTAATGATTTCATGAAGATAGTTAATTTTGTTCCTTTTGATGTGACATCACTTATCTTTTGTACATAGCGCATATATATATATATATATATATATATATATATATATATGAAGAGTGAGACATGCCAATTGTGGAGTACTTATAGGTCTCTAAAATAAATTTAAACTATAGCAGGGTCCAAGTAGACAACGAATTAGCTTTGTTTTCTGCTGAGCTGTGTAAATCACCACCCTTCTTTACATACTGCCTTTAATTATTTTGGATCTTGAACCTACAAATCCTCAGTCAGTCTTCTATCTACTTCACAGGATTTAAAATGAAGCTTTGGGCAAATGTACTGTTCATGTTTTAAACTTTATTTTATTATAAAGATGTAGAGTACAAGTCAGGATCAGGTACACAAGTAACCTAGATGCAGGTGAAGTTTGGGCCTCCCGATATTTCTCACTTCCCCTGGATTAGGTTCAGGTACACTTTTATTTTCTTTTGTTGCCTTTATTCACATGTGCACCACTGAAATCCTCTGCACAGTCAGAATCTCTGGATTGGAGAGAAGTGGGTTCGTGTAGAGTACACTTCCCTCTTCACCTACTCTACCCTTCAGTGTAGACATATTGCAGCCATGCATAAGTACGAATTGTCTGTTTTTGGATTGATTTGCTTTCTC
Source organism: Tarsius wallacei (assembly GCA_963574415.1). Classification (NCBI taxonomy): domain Eukaryota; kingdom Metazoa; phylum Chordata; class Mammalia; order Primates; family Tarsiidae; genus Tarsius; species Tarsius wallacei. Next base: position 3,903 of record CAUYQG010167907.1, on the reverse strand, counting down.
TAATGTTTAATCAACTCTTACATGTACCATTTTGAATATCACCTTTGGAAGTACTGAGTGCAGAAAATGGTCCTTTATTTTTTAAAGACCCTTCATGATGATTGGAACCTCAGGAATTTAGAACAAAGCCAGTGTAATATTAATTTATTCACTATACATCTAGTTTTGTCTCTCTTTTTTGGTACCAACAATATAAATTACATCACTGTTAGCTGATGAGATTATAAGCAATTTGAATAAAAAGATGAGTTTTTAATTTTTGACAATATAGTGGATTAAAATCCTTAACAAATCTTTCACTTCAAAATAAATTAAAAATAAAAATAGACATATTTAAAATTAATTCTTGAGCTGACAAGAAAGTAAACAAAATATTCAGAGACTGAAAACAGAGTAAAGCAGGAGTCCCGGAAGTTCAGCAAGCACAGAACAGCTGCTTGTACTGGGGCAACTGTGAATTGATGATAACTCTGAAGATCCATTTTAAGAGGTTAGAGGCAAAAATGTAAAGCCTAGCCTGCACAAGTTGGGAAAATAGAAAGAAGACTCTTGTCCAAAGCCAGGACCAAAAAGCTAAATTTTAAGTGAAAGAAGATGTTCACCTGCCAAGAGAAACAGTAAGGAAACCCCCTTTTTTCAATCATGGTGGTGTACAAAGAAGAAAATTTGCAACCAAAAATGCTGTCCTCATGTGGGTTTAAGGTCAAAATTTATATTATCAATCTAAAACAAAAATATTTAACTAAAATTTTATTTAGGTGATACTTGATTAGATGTACCTGAGGAACTGACAGAAACAAAAACAGATTGCTTCTTAAAGAACATACTTTCAATTCAGGCTCCAACAATTCCCCCCAATAAAAGTCTAGCTCAAAATTTAAAAAGAAAAATATCGAAAGTAATAGTTGGAGACCTCAACACCCCACTCCCAGCATCGAACAAATCATCTAGAGAGAACATCAACAAAGAAACATTGGATTTAAACCACACTTTAGAACAAATGGACCTCACAGACATTTACAGAATATTTAACTCAACAGCTGCAGAACACATACTTCTTATCAGACATGGAACATTCTCCAGGATAGACCATGTATTAGGACATAAAACAAGCCTCAACAAATTTTAGACAGAAAAAAGACATACAAATGGCCAACAAGCACATGAAAAAAAATGCTCAACATTGCTAATCGTCAGAAAAATGTAAAAACATAATGAGATGTTATGTTACACCAGTCAGAATGACAATTATTAAAAAGTCAAACAATAACCGATGTTGGTGAGGATGTAAAATACTTTTTACCATTTTAAAAAAATTAAAAATATTTTCTTGGCTCTTATGCATCCTTATGAGAAAAGGGACACCATTTGTACATCATTGATAGGAATGTAAATTAGTAAAACCTCTATGGAAAAGAGGATGGAGACTTCTCAAAGAACTAAAAATAGAATTACCATTCAATCCTGTAATCCCACTAATTGGTATTTTTACTCAAAAGAAAGGAAATCATCATATAAGAGTGATACCTGCACTAATATGTTTACTGCAGCACTATTCACAATAGCAAAGATTGGGAATCAACCTAAGTGTCCATGAATGAATGAATGAAGAAAATGTTGTGTATTTACTCAGTGGAATACTATTCAAGTATGAGAAAGAATGAAATATTGTCTTTTGCAGCAACATAGATGGGACTGGAGATCATCATATTAAGTGAAACAATTTAGAAACAAAAAGTCAAGTACTGCATATTCTCACTTATAAGTGGAAGCTAAGTAATATGTACACGTGGACATGGAGTTTGGAATAATAGACATTGGAGAACTAGAAGGGTGAGACATGAAAGCAGGAAGAGAAGAAATTACTTAATGGATATAATGTACGTTATTCAGGTGGTGGTTACACCCAAAACTTTACCACTATGAAATATGTCCAAGTGAAAAAAATTGTTTTCTATATCCCCTAAAATTATACAAACAAAATTTTAAAAAATGAGTTAATTGCAGCTATAAGTGTCAACATGAATTAATCTTTTAATCATAACGTTGAGCTTAAAAAAGGGCACAAAAGTATACATATAGTGTTATTTCATTATGTTATTTGGAGTTTCATAATTATGTAGTAAGCCTATAAAGGATAATAAGAAAATAATGAACAATTCAGATTGATGGTTACCTTCAGTGCCAGAGGAAAAGGAGCTGGTGCTCAGAATGTTTTCACAGAAGGGTTCAAGGTTTTTTGTATATATTTAATCAAATATTTTTTCTAAGAAAACCAGAAGTAATGACGTGTGCAGGAGGACTCCAAAAAATTAGAATTTATTTTAAAAATTCTGTACTTATTCTTACATATTTAAACTTCAGTCACCTTCAAAATACTGTCCGTTTGATGCATTACACCTATGGAAATGCTTTTTCTGCTGCTCAAAACAGCTTTTGAATTGGTCAGTTTTGATGTTCTTCAGTGCTTCTGCTCTTTTTTATTTCACCTTTTCCACATGGGCAAAACATTTCCCTTTGAGGACTTTTTCTTCTTGGGGTGAGATCAGTTGAATAGGGAGGGTGGGCCATGGGGGTCATGCCATTTTTGGTAAAAAAAAAAACTGCTGAACACTCAGCGTGGTGTGGGCAGGTGCACTTGTAGGTCCCATCATGAAACAGGCAAATGCATTGAAAGAATCTCCAAAAAACATTATCCAAAGCCAAAGACAGCCACTCTCAACAATGCTAGTTGGTACACTGATACTGATGGGTTCCTAGAACCTTTACCTAGCAGGGGAAGCCTGTACTACAAGGGTCTCACCTCATATTACTATTTCCAAGCCTGATAAAGCTGGAGAATCATGGAATATGGGTTTACAAGCAGAACTAAAATGAGGTATTATTCGAGATTAAAATAAATTTAGTGGTCTATCAAAGGATACATAAGGGCCAAGAAAATAATTTTAATTTTTAAAAAATTATGTGTAACCTTGGCTATTTTATATCACATTGTTATATTTTCACTTTGTCTGAAAGTGGATCATGAGGATGGCTGCAGTCATAACAAAAGAAGGGATGAGTTGTTTGTTGGTTTATGCTTCCTGCTATTTGGAATGTCTCACTAGATTTATAACCTTCTGGACTTAAACCAAGTCAGAGATGGCTGTTCAGGGCTCTGTAATCAGCAATCAGTGACCTGCTTTCCAATTGCCTTCCCCAAATACCTCCTGACTGTAATGATTGCTCCAGGGTAATCAGTCTTTGTTGGGAGAACTGTGTCTTTATTGAGCCCTGAAAGCGTTAGTCTGGCCAGATTGGGAGTCTTCATAATCTCTCCAACAGGAAGCTACCTAAGGAGAGTAGGCACTGTGAAAGAATTGTGTCAGCACCAGGCTATACAGGATTGTTTGTGCTGTACCAGAGCCAATGAATGAAAGGGCATTTCCAGAAACACATTTTCCAAGCCTTTGAATGGCTTTGCCATAACAACACAATCAGCTTCATATTGTCTGGCTAAGAGAAACCACTGTCATTAGCAGAAAAAAAGGGTAGTGCTTATACTTTATCCGTGTTATAGTCCATTTTGTTTTAAATTATCAATTTGTTTGACCATTTGCAAATAGTTTCTCTGATTCAATTGCTTCCCTGGCTCTTGGGAGTGATGATTGCTGTTACAGATAACTCCCCTCCAGAGAACCTGAAATAACCTCACTTGGAATCAATACTCAGTAGAATTAAAATTGAATTTCTTTGGTGAGGTTTAAATTAAATTGATGTCTGTAGCCGGGCTCGGTGGCTCAGCCTGTAATCCCGCGCCTTGGGAGGCTGAGGTGAATGGATTGCCTGAGCCCGCGGGTTCGAGACCCGCCTGGGCAGGCGAAACCTCATCTCTACAATAAATCTAAAAAATTAGCCGGGCGT
>CAUYQG010167903.1:114-17110 GCA_963574415.1 Tarsius wallacei | reverse complement strand
CAACCGACGCTCTTCCGATATAACAGTTTGCGACCCCAAAAAAAAAAAAAAAAAAAAAAAAAAAAAAAAAAAATATGTAGAGATGATCCCTTACAGCGATTGACAGCCTGGTGTCCCAGCTGAGCCCTGCTCTCAGCCCCCATACCCTGAGCATTTCATTCATGGGGCATCTCTGACTAGTGGAATATTTTTCTTTATATGGATTAACGCTTAGTCCATGTGTGTTCGTTTCTTTCACACAGTGTGAATTAGACCCGGGTCAAGTCCAGGGCAAGTTCCCGGTATCTGGGCTAGGGTGCAGCTTTAGTTTAGGCAGCGAGACAGGAGAAGTCATACCTGCAAGGACACAAGTTGCCTTGGTGTACTCAAGCCACGAGATGCAAATAGCAGAGTAGGAATGACACATAGTAGGACTCGCATCTTAAAGTCTAAGGCAATACTGGGCATCAGGAGTTTAAGCTCAGAGCACGTAGAGACAGACATGTATTGGTGCTAGACGTGGGCAGGAATCCAGGCAAACCGTAGCCAGACAGAACACAACAGAAGGCGATGAAGGTTGTGACCAAGATGTGAACGGAGTGATGGCGGAGGATACCTTGGGGAAGGAGGCAGTAACCAAGGCTCGGGCCAGCCCTCTGCTTTGGACAGGGAACTTTTGAGTCCCTTTTGTGTGTGTACTGGATTCAATATGGTGAAGTGATTATTTTGCGTTCTCCAGTGAGCCTTCCCGTCTACAAATACTGGTTTTTAACTTTCTGAAGGTTTGTTAATGTATGTTGGAATCACTCTATTTACCCGGTTTCACCAGCAAAACACTTTCTCTGAGTGAATGGTATTTTACATATAAAGTCTGAAATGTGTCCATCACTGTAACGGCTCATCTTTACATCTACATATTTTATACATTTTTTTTTTTTTAGTTGGAATCTCACTTTGTTGCCCAGGCTGGAGCACAGTCGCATGCTCCTGGCCACCACAGGCTCGATCTGCTGGGTTCAGGTGATCCTTCCAAGTAGCTGGAACTACAGGCGGGCACTGCCATGCCCAACTATATATATATATATATTTTTTTTAATTGTAGAGACGAGGTCTCACCATGTTGCCCAGACTGGTCTTGAACCCACAGGCTCAGGCTATCCTCTCGCCTCAGCCTCCCAAATTGCTGGGATTATAGACCTGAGCCACCGTGTATGGCTTTATTGGAAAGCCCTGCTCCCAAGGTCTTTGGATTTAAATGTGAGCAAATCCAACCTATGAGGTTTCTCCTCTTCTGTAGTGTGTTATTCTGGGCTATGATCTCCCAAGAGACCTCCAGGGTTTATCATGAGCCCCAAAGGAATTTAAATGAATTTCTGACATTTTATCTTCTGTCTATACACTTCACCTACCTACAGTCATACATGGGCATCATACTCTTCTAATTTAACTCTAAGTGTTCCTGGTTATGACGCCTTACTAAGACCTAAGGCGACTTTGACTTTGAACCTCAGCGTATTGATACATGGTTTTGTTGTGGTTGGTGGTGCTTGTTGTTCTTAAGTACAGCTTAGCGTTGGTAACTTTCCTTGAGATCACGTTTTCTTTGTGGCCAGGCTCATTTCATGGAAGATTTGAACTGATCGAAACAAGATTCTCAGACACACCAAAAATGTTTGTTGGGAAATTCATGGTAGCAGTGCCTATCACAAATGTAGTATGTATTATGTGTGTCCGAGAGGCAATGTTTTAGAAGAGTTGTAATTCAATAGTTTTCATCTTAATTATGTTCTTATTTCCATACTTTTAAAAAAATCCCTAGTAAATATTTAGTCTTCATTTGGTTATAAGTAATGTGGCATATACTTATATATAGTCTACTGGATTCCTAGTTGGTACCATTGATTATTGTTCTTTCCTGCAATTGTCTTCTTCCCTGGTTTAAGCCAGTGTTGGCCAGGAATAAATCTGACTTTGGATTTCACCAGTGTGTTTGAGTATTTCTTATGTGATTGACCGTGGAGTTTCAGGCTCACCCTACTCCTGTAATTATCTAGTGAGTGTGATTATGAGGGCAGCCAAACAAGGAAATCTTTTTTGAGATTTTTGAGTCATTCATCAAAGCCAAGACAAAAATAGCAGATAGGAGCATGCTTAAGAAAGAGTTACAAGTCATTACAGCTTTGAAAATGACTTACAGGAAATCAGTTAGTCAAATCTCATCCTCTTAGGTGGAGAAACTCAGAGAGGTTAGTTGACTTGCCCAGAATTATGCAGCCGGAATGATCAGTAGAGTTTAATCTTCGAATTTCATAATCCAGCCCTTTTTCCTAAAATGTTTAACTTTTAGTTTTCTGTGCTAGTGTAATTTTACGTTAAGCAAAATAGTACAACGCTGTGGGCTAAACTGTGTTATTGGCTCCTGAAGGAGGGTTAGAATTTTACATTATTCAGTGCTTTAAAAGATTCAACACAAAATTTCCCATCATGGACAAATCAGCCCTCTTTGCTAGATTCAATGTCAATTTACAGTTTTGAAATGGACCATGCAATATTTATGAAATTGAGAGAACTCTGGAATTTAAGGAGAAATGTGAACTATAGTTGGGAAATATCAAGTTTAAACTAATGGGAATTCATTTCCCATTGTTCCCTCTGCTTTTCCTAATATTTTAAAATTAGGTAAACTCTGTCATAAAGTGGTGACTCTGTAAAACTTCCTGCTGTCTTTGCTGCAAAGTGGTTAGGTTTATCTTTTAAATATAAAACCTGCTTGGAGACATGTTAAGTTTGTTTATTTCAGTTTAACCAGATGAAAGACCTCAAAATATACATGCGTGAAAAAAACACTAAACACAGAATGTCTGTAACTTAAAACACCTCACTATTATTTTCAGCCTATCCCTTGTGTGCAACCAACTGGAATGTTATTGATTGCTTTCTATTTTCTAGTCTCTGAAGGTAAATAAATCATGTCATGAATAAATGACTGGTCCTAGCAAAATGTTTTTGACCTGTGGAAATATAGAAATAATTCTTCTAAGAATAAGAATGCTCAAGATTGTTAATTTCTCAGATTCCAGTAGCAGCTACTGAAATTTTTACAGTTTATTTTGAAATAATTTTAAGTTATAGAACAGTTCCAAGGATAACAAAGAACTTTCAGATACTCTTCATCATTTTGCCACATTTGTTTTATCAGTTGCTTTTTCTCTTGAGAATGTTTCAGCCACCATGCTTTTTAAAAACTCCTAAATATTTAAGTGTGGATTTCCTAAGACACAGACATTTACTTACCTAGCTACAGTGCAGTTACACAAAAGAGGAAGTTTAACACAGATAAAATACTGCTACCACAGACTTTTTTTCTTTTTCAAATTTTGTTAATTGTCACAACAGTATCCTTTATAGATTTTTTTTTCTTGGCTCTGGAATGGTTCTTCAGTCGTTCTTTATTTTTTATGATGTTGATACCTTTGAAAATTTAGACTAGCTATTTTGTAGAATGTTCCTCAATGTGAGTTTGTGTGATGTTTCCTTATGAATAAATTAAAGTTATGCATTTGGGCAGGAATCAAGGCACTTGTGCTCGCTTTTCTCATTCTAAGTTGATGTAAACTTTGATGACTAAAACATGCCTGCCAGTTTTTCCTCCTGTAAGCTTACCTTTTCCCTCTGGAATCAGTAAGTCTCTTGTGAGGAAAGACAGTGCACGTAGGCATCCTTTTTCTCATCAAGTTTTTACCCACCAAGGTAAATATCTCTTAGTGATTCTAACAAGAAATGTTTTTCATGCCTCTTGGTTAATTTACGGAAAGCAGGACTGAGGAAATAGCGCCCAGTGGAAGAAACATTTAATGATGTCATGTCACCTTTTGGGTAGTATGGAGGCGGTAAGCGTCACGCATGTGCTCACGCCACGTGGAGTCAAGGGTGGACCGTGGATGCCCCACTGTTCTCTGGTGCTGACATGCGTGGAACCTGGTCCTTGCCCATCTCTGGTTCTCCTGAAGGGTCTCAGGCATGCATTCTGCTGGTCACTTACCATCTTTATTCTCCTTTTGATTTTTAAAAAAAATCTATTTAAAATGGATTCTATCTTACTGTGTTGTGGCATCTTTGTAAGATGCTTGTAAATCATCATGTAAAAAATTGTTCTTAGCCTGTTTTAAGCCACACAGTTCTTCATCGAGGATCAGTTGATGAGTCATTGGTCACTGAGGCAGCAAAAATAAAGTTGTACTAGTCGATGGCCGAGCTCAGTTCCCATGATGCCATCTCAATTCCCACCTGCATTTATTATTTAGTCTTGTACTGTCTGTCACTGTTGAAACTATTTCTCTTAGTTTTCCTAATGCCCTCATGAAATTATAACCATTTTACAACCAGGGCCATCCATGTATTATACACTGTTTCTATGTCTTATATGCCGTAGTGTCTGCGTATCTATCTGTCTGTTTGTCTATCATCTATCTATTTGATGCCATCTACAGAACACAGCTATAATATGGTAGCCTTGCACCTCTTAGTACCTAGAAAGGTGATAAAGAGATAGTGATTACTAACTCAGTGCTTAGTGAGTTAAATGGACAGTGATTGACAACTCTTGGCTAGCCATTCTTACAACATTTGTGTCCCTAAGATGTAGCACCATCTGCAGATTCTAAATCTGGCTCATTGAGATTTTGTGATCTTTCAGATACATGATTAATGGAAGCCAGAGTCATTTTTTTAGATAAAAAGCAATGGCCTGAATTTTCTCTGTAGCCAGTAAAGATGGTGAGTATGAGTGACTGTGAACATGGGCGTGTTGAGTCATCATCCTCTAGTTAAAATGTATTGTCACTTCCACTCACCAGCTCGACAGAAACACTCTGGACAGGATTGACTGTAAGAAAATGGACAGCAGCGATGTGAGGATATTTGGAATAAGATGGCATAGATCAGAAGCTCCATTGCCCGAGGGTGGAATTAGACGCCACGTGAACCACTATCAGTGAAGAGTGACTGTGTTCAGTTTTGTGTCAAATAATTGGTGATTCTTTTTTTCTTTCTTTGAGTTGAAGTCTCATTCTGTCGCCCAGGCTGGGGTGCAGTGGCATACTCATGGCCACCACAACCTCAGCCTGCTGGGCTCCAGTGATCCTTCTGCCTCAGCCTTCCAAATAGCTGGAATTACAGGCATGCACCACCATGCCCGGCTAATTTTTTGATTTATGGTAGAGATGAGGTCTTGCCAGACTGCCCAGTTTGGTCTCAAGCCCATGGGCTCAGGCAGTCCTCTCACCTCGGCCTCCCAAAGTGCTGGGATTATAGGTGTGAGCCACAGCGCCTGGCCTAATTGGTGATTCTTAAGATTCAAGGAGCTTACTAGGCATTAGAATGGTTTCACAAACGTCACCTAGAAGGAGACTATAATGCCAGACCATCCGGTCGACCAACTTCCAGATGTATGATGTAACTCAGAGGCCTTTACTTTGTAGACGAGAATTTAAATCAAAAATGAAAACACAAACTAGTCTCTTTTTTTTGAAGTGAGACCTCATTCTGTCACCCAGGCAAGAGTGCAGTGGCACGATCATGGCTCATTGCAGCTTCAACCTCCTGCATTCAGGCAGTCTTTCCTCCTCAGCCTCCCAAGTAGCTGGAACTAAAGGGGCATGGCACCATGCCTGGCTATTTTCTAAACATTTTTTTTAGCGATGAAGTCTTGCTATGTTGCTTAGGTTAGTCTTGAGCTCTTGGGCTCAAGCCATCCTCCCACCTTGGCTTCCCACAGTGCTGGGATTACAGGCGTGAGCCACCATGCCCAGCCTGAACTAGTCTTTAAATTACATAGTATTTAAGGCTTAGGAAGAAAATAACTATTAATGCTAGAAAAAAATGAAAGAACTTTTGAAAGAGTGCATTGCATGTATCAAACGTGCCCTCTGTAATTTTTAAAAACAGCTGAATGTCTGCATTTGCTACAGATGGTGATGTGTCCCGAACAAAGCAAACTCGCAAAGCAGCTCTGCCTCAGTGCTTTCCCTCAGCTCACCTGAGCTCCTGCTACACTTTTGTCCTTCTGTGGGTGACAGTGGTTTTCTTTTGCAGGGATTTTCTTTTTTTAATTTTAATTTTTTAATTTTAAGTATGTAGGGTACAACTCAGGGTTGGGTATACAGTTGTTCATTATGCAGGTCCCCTTGTTGATGAGGTGTGCTCTCACCCACCCTGGCCGTTTCCCACACTGCCACTCCCGCCCCGCCCCCCGCCCTTCCCTGGCAGTTTCCCACTACTGCCAATCCCTTTCTTACAATATCATGGTAGTTATTCAAGGACCGCTTATGAGTGAGAATACGTGATACTCGATTCTTTGTTTCTGTGACAGATCACTCAGTATTATGGCCTCTAAGTCCATCCAAGTTGCTGCGAAGTTCGTGATTTTTTCTTTCTTCGTGGCTGTGTAATATTCCTTCGTGTATATGTGCCACATCTTTTTAGCCAGTCCTCTTTCGATGGGCAGCACGGTTGATTCCATGTTTGTGAATAATGCTGCAATAAGCATGCATGTGCAGGTATCTTTTTCATAGAGTGATGTGAGTTCAGGAAATTACATTTGAAAACAATCCTGTCTCTTGGATGTTTCCTCCCATAAGTGACTCAAGAGACCACTCAAGATATTCCACTTTTGAGCACTAATAATTTAAGACTCTCTGTATTCAATGAGTGATGTATATAAATCTGAATTATCTCACTAGAATGTAGGCACGAATGCTTAGTATTTAATGCTAATTTTCTTTAATGTGTTTGATCATATAATTTGATTTTAGAACATGTCAAGAAGGGAAGATATGACCCAGATCACCCCAGTACCCTCATTTCCCGCATGCTACCACGTGGAAGGGTTAGAAGGAAAAAAGGGGAGGGGGATTTAGTTTAAGGCAAGAGACTGAGGTCTTCATCTTTTCGGGATTCTCATACTTTTGTGGTAGAATTTGTGTAAAGCTACCCATTTCCGGTGAAGTCCCTAATTGCTTCTTAGTAAAATAGAAGAGAGTTTAAAGTTGTTTCCAGATTCGTATTAAATTGTTGATAGATGATCACTGAGTGAGGAAAGACATTATTTTATTGTAGTTCAAGTACATACAAGGCACTCTTTTAATGCTGAGCCTGCTGTTAAATAATTATACAAATTTACCCCCTATGGACTTCTATCTCCTTACTTCTAGAAGAGACCATGTTCGTTATTATTATCTCAGCGCTTCTTGTGAACTCCAGATTATTTTCAATCTTGTCTATCTTTGGCACATGAAGAGTGGATTCCTCTGAGAGGTATGCCATGCCATATAGTCTGTTGACACATCAAGACGTGGACAGTTTCATGTTAAACAGACACTTGCTTTATAATTCAGTGTCACAAAATGTGATTAATATAGGGCACCTTCAGGTGAATTCAGGTTCAGAAATCCTTTCTTTCAGCCTGGAAAGAGGTTTTATGAAGCTTCTGAGTTCTTGTCTGTGTAGCGTCCTTGATAAAAGCCACAAATAGTTGGGCTTGTTTGGTGAGATGTTCTTGGCAGTTAATACCGAAGGGTTTTTCCATCGTTCTTCCCGTTGTTGCTTTCTGGATTATGCAGGAGTTGAGTTCCGTTTGGGAGCAGAACTTCCCTTCAGCTTTCCGTGGATTGCATTCTTCTTTGCAGCAACAGTGGCTTTAAGAACCTCAAGTGCCCAGCACTTTGGGAGGCCAAGGTGAGGGGATTACCTGAGCCCATGGGTTCAAGAACAGCCTGGGCAACTTGGCAAGACCTCATCTCTACAATAAATCAAAAAAATTAGGCCAGGCTCGGTGGCTCAGCCTGTATCCCAGCACTTTGGGAGACCGAGGCAAATGGATTGCCTGAGCCTGCGAGTTGAAGACCAGCCTGGGCAACTTGGCGAGACCTCATCGCTACAATAAATAAAAAAATCAGCCGGGCGTGGTGGCGCATGCTTGTAGTTCCAGCTACTTGGAAGGCTGAGGCAGAAGGATCACATGAGCCCATCGGGTCGAGGCTGGGGTGGCCATGAACGTGCCACTGCACCCCAGCCTGGGCGACGGAGTGAGACTCCAACTCAAAAAAAAAAGAACCTCAAGTTGGTGCAATACTTTCATGACCAATCATGGCATGTAGGACAACGTGTAAAGTCTAGTTGGAATATAATTTGCATTATTTTGTCGTGATCAGATTCTGCATTGCTGTGGTACCTAGCATAGAATAAGACCTATGTTTCATACTACGGTTTCCAAGACATCTCATGCTCTGGACCCAGCCTTCACCTCTGACCGTGGCCCTGGCCTTCACAATGCTCTGATCGTGCTGCCTTCTTTCCACTCCACCAACGTGTCTCAGGGCATTTGTACTTGGTGTTCTGTCTGGCTGAGACTCCTCTCAGGGGTCGTTGAGTAGTGGCGGTGGGGTGAGGAGTTCTCGTGTTCATGCCACGATTCCAACAGGTGCCCATATGCTTCTGGTGCTTCTAGACTGCCTCCTCCCTGAGGCCCCTGCGTCTCCCCAGCTTGGTTTAGGGCCCCCGACAGTCATCAGTTTCTGCCACGTCAACTTGTTTTCTTTGTGGTTCCCATCACTTTCTGATACCATCTTGCTTATTCTTTTGGTGGTTTGACTGTCTTCCTGAACTATAAAATATAAGCTCCATGAGAGAGACCCCTTGTATTACATAATATTCAATTGAAAACGATTGAGTTACAGGTGTTAACTTGTGAATTATGGATTGATGGTTGAAGGTTAAAATACATATATTTTTTGAGTTGGCATGTGCTGCAGGCTAGAGAGCAGTGGCATGATCACGATCACTGCAGCCTCAACCTGCTGTGCTCAGGCAATCCTCCTTTCTCATCCTCTCAAGTAGCTGGGACTACGGGTGCACACCACCACACTCAGGTTTTTTTTTTTTTTTTGGTAGTGACAAGGTCTCACTATGTTGCCCAGGCTGGTCTCGAACTCCTGGGCTCAAGCATTCCTCCTGCCTCAGCTTCCCAAAGTGCTGGGATGACAGGTTTGAACCACTGCACCCGGTGGAAGGTTTAAGTATTGTCAACTAAACTAAAACATCTAGCTTCAGTTTACAATCACTTCATTTGTGATTAATTTTAAATTCTCACCTGGACGGCTGAGGAGAAGAATCGTCTGTGTGTTGCTGGTTGGGACAGTCACCTTCATCGTGTGTGTCCCTACGGATTCTCCGTTCATCATCATCTGTATGTGTAAACTCAGAAGGGAAACATTATTACCTTGTTATCTCGATGTGGACTTGATCTTCAGTAAGGCTGTCATTAGTTCAGATGAGAACCAACTCAAGTTTTGCCTTGATGGCCGATACAGCAGGCAACCGTTCAGTCACCCATCCAGTGGTCTCTCTCAGTGGACCATCCATGGCACTGAAAGTCCCGTCACTGGATTAGCATGCTGTCCTACATGTCCCTTGGGCACAAAGCTCCCAGGGCACTAGAAGCCTATGAAAGAACACCTGCATCAAATCAGCACAGACGATCCGGCTTCCTAGTTATTAGGAAGCACGGAGCAAGATCTTCATGAAAGAAGCTGTAGAAGTCATGACGTTTTATTGGTGAGCCAGAGACTGTGGTCATGCTGAGAAAGGTTTAAAATCTAGGTTCCGGCCGGGCGTGGTGACTCATGCCTGTAATCCCAGCACTTTGGGAAGCCAAGGTGAGAGGGCTGCCTGAGCCCACGGGTTCGAGAACACCAGCCCAGGTAACTTGGCGAGACCTCCTCTCTACAATAAATCAAAAAATTAGCCGGGCGTAGTGGCACATGCCTGTAGTTCAAGCTACTTGGAAGGCTGCGGTGGAAAGATCACTGGAGCCCAGCAGGTCGAGGCTGCCGTGGCCGCAAGCATGTCCCTGCTCTCCAACCTGGGCAACAGAGTGAGACTCTGACTCGAAAAAATAAATAAATAGATAAATTAAATAAAATATAGTTTCCCTGGGAGTATAGTCCTTCCTTGATGTGTGGCTACAGTGGAGCAGAAAGGGGGTGGTGGTGTTAATGGTATACAAGAGGGGACCCCAAAAAAACCGGAATGTATTTATAAAAAATTGTGTATTTATTCTCACGCGTTTAAGCATCAGTACCTTCAAAGTACCGTTTGATGCAATACACCCATCAAGAGCTTTTTCCACTTCTCAAAACTGTTTTGAACTCGTCCATTTTGATGCCTTTTAGTGCTTCTGCTGTTTTTTGTTTCACCTCTTCACATCAGCAAAACGTTTCCCTTTGAGGACTTTTTTCATCCAGGGAAACAAAAAAATGGCGCCAGGGGTGAGATCAAGTGGGGCCCGAGGGTCATGCCTCCCCCCACGAGATTTTTGGTCAAAAAATGCTAAACAATCAGTGCGGCTTGGACAGATGCGCTCATGAATCCCCCATCCTGAAATGGGCAAATGCAGTGAAAGAATCTCCAAAACACAAATTCACTGAAGTCAAGCGCAACCTCTCACAACGACGACGCTAACTGGTTCACGGATGCCGGTGGGTTCCTAGAACACTTACCCAGCGGGAAAAGCCCGTACTTCAAGGGGCCCGCCCTCCAAAGATGACTCCAATTTTTGGGGGGGTCCCCTCTTGTGTAGTCTGAATAAATCCACTAATGTAAAGGCCAAGCAAAAGCTACCTAGGGGTAGCTAAGAGGTAGAAGTTTCTGAAAACAGTCTTTGTCCCCTTCCTAGTTTCACCTGGGTTTACCCTCGTTTTCACCTCTGCCCAGGGACTCTAACTGTAACTCAGTATTGTAATTTTGTCTCTTGCTAGTGTAGATAGTGTGTTCCCTGGTTTCGTGAGCTCAAAGACGATAAGAGGCTGTGTGTTCTCCATGGTGGTTTATGAGCCAGGCCCTTCCAGTGATAAGACAGCGGGCCACTGCTCACTTACCCTTAGTAAACGTCTGAGGATGGGTGATCTTGCCAGGTAGCCTGTGGCGTGCCTGTTGTCCCTATCCGTCCTCAGGGCGTACTCAAGATGGATTTCCAAAGCAATAACTAGAGTGATAAAGAAACAGGGTGAGTTCCAGAAGTGAATCCCATCTACTCACCGTCTAGAAGCAGAAGGGAACACGTAGTGAGGCCATTACCCTTGTGTTGGCTTATGGAGCGAAAACCTGCAACTCGACATGCCTGAGTGGCCTAGGTAGGTCTACATTTGTGTCTGTTAAAATTTTCTCTTTCTCCAAAAGAGACAAAGGGGCTCTTCATACTGAAACTGTACATTTCAGGTTGTTTCCTTCCTCATGGCTCATCCGAACACCTCACACTCGGCCAGCATATGAATGAATAGACTGTCGCTGGAAACTGGCATTGGAATGGGAAAATGATATTTAATTTGAGTGCATGTGACATCCCACTTTGTCTCTCTTATCTTTTGAGTTTGATTTTGGCATTTTCTGTTTGTCACATTCCCATCTTCTAAATTTTTTCACCACCCGCCGTCCCAATGCCACCTCCCGCCAGCGGGCTTATGTCAAGAAATGCTTTTTGGTCAATGGCTGTATGCCTCAGATACTACTCTTGGCCCGGGGGATGCAGAAATAAAAGCTGGGGGCATAGCCGTTTCCTCACAAACACTCATCCTCTGGGTGGAAGGGTAGGCGGGTGTGCAGAGCCCTGTCATCTGCTGCGACAGTGCTGTGATCAGTGGCCCATGGGAGCTGGGAGAACGGCCTTGAGAATTAAATTGGGAACACCAGGAAAGGCTCACTGCAGAGGTGACACTGACTGGGGTTTAAAGGATGCGTAAGAAGAATTCAGACAGGGAACGAGGGAAGGAGAAGGATGGAAAAGTGTCCCAGAGGACCTGGGGTGTGTAAGTCGTGGTGTGTGGTAGGAGAGAACCCTTCCTGTGTGGGGGTGGCCACGAAAAAGGTGTTGGCGGGTGAGAAGAGGTTCCTTCTCTCTGGGCCTTTGGGTGCTGGGCTGAGGAATGGTCTTTTACGTTGAGGGTTGTGGAGAGATGTTAAAGCCGGGGGTAACACGCTCTCCTTTTTCGGAAGCTGTTCTGGCAGCTGTGTGGAAAGGAAAATGTGAGTGCGTTGTGAAACCGGGTGCTGAGGGGCGTGTCATTGCTGCAACCCTGGAGAGATGTGATGGGTGCCCTCGAAGGCCGGGGGATGACCCTGACCCTCGGGGCCGTTGGCTGAGCTCGGTGCCATTCCTTGAGGTGACGAGGCAGGAGAGAGGGGACGGCAGAGACCTGTTCTCAGGGTGTGTTTAGGAGGGGTTGGTGGCACTGGGACACACAGTTCACAGACCCAAGCACAGCAGGAATGTCTGTTTTGGAGACAACACTTTTAAGCCTTTGCTTCTCCTGGTATTTGAAGCATTACAAGGCCTTGGATGACCCGTGGATGGAGTATAGGGTTTTCTCTTATCTTGAAATGTAAGATCAGTGTAAATTGGTTGAGTCTGCCTCTGCCCTTTTTACTCTGAAAGAGAATTCTTCACAGGTCATCTAGGTCAAAAGGCCATTAAGATTCACCTGGATACTGTCATGGTGACCATAAAACAGGGACAGAGTGGACGCAGGGGGCAAGGTATATGGATGTCATTAACCTTGTGTCTTAGCGTGCAAAGCTATTTTTATTTTGATGGTTGTAACATGTATTTCAGTTTGATTATATTCCTGAATAATCTGAAAAGGTGCATTTTTTAAATCTGACATTTTCAGATTAAGTCCTTTTTAGATGAATCAAAATAGGCCTCAGATTCTTGAAGTAGTCAGACACCTGAATGGGTTAGGCATTAATTACTAAAAGCAGAAAGGTACAGATAGGTTGGGGTGGTCGACAGGAGGATTCTGTGTTTGGGGACCTGAGAGGCAGGGCTTTACAACCAGCAACAGTCTTCCTGTTCCTGCAAACTTGGCATCAGAGGAGCTGACGTTTCTTTTTCACCAAATGTAATAAGTATCTTAATTTTTCAGGGGGAAACAAAGAGAAGAGAAGCAAGCATCTGTTCATGAGTAGGCCAGGTGACTGAGGTGTCCCACGGCTCAGCGTCACTGCTTTGCGTGACATCAGGTGGCATGCGCACATCAGGGTGGGCACGGGAAGTCTGAACGTCTCAGGCTGTCTGGAAGGAAAGTCGTTTGTTTCCAAGCTTCGTTTTCTGGGGAAGAATTTTAAACATCAATTTAGCTCGTTCTATGAACTGAAAGTAATTCAAGCCATGGCCTGAGGGGAAGACCGAAAGAGGTCAGATGTTAATGATTTATTAAATGATTGTATTTTCTGTTGGGACATGCTTTTCCTAGATAAGGAAAAAAGTATATTTCTTCTAATGTTGTTTGTCATGTGTTGTAAAGAGAGTCTCTCCAGTAATGACATCTCACTCGAACTCCACATGATATAAGACCTCACAGAAAGGCCTGAAAGAGGCTCTTCGCTTCATTGGGTACGAAAGACTTTTGACAGCTGTGTAGTGTGGAAAACTGGCCCATAGTTTATGGCCAGACCTGGATTTGGAAAAGACCAGGGCCGAGAGTTATAACATATGGAACTTATTTGGGAAGTCATTCTTAGCTATGACTAAGAGCCTGTGTTCAAATGCCTGGGAAAGTTTAAAAGCAAATCTTTGCAAAACAAATCATATCTCTTGTTTGCTCCACTGTAGGACTTAGATAACTTTGGGGCATTCGTGGACTTCCGTAATTCTGCACCAAAGCTCTGAAGTTTTCTCTTTTAATTAATTGTTCCTGGTTTTATTTTTTAACAACGCTGTGATTCAATTTGCTGGCTTATTCAATTAAGGAGTTATTTATTTTAAAAGATTATTTTCTCTTCTCCCTAGCCCCCAGAGATCCTTAAAATGTTCACATCCAAGCGGACATTACGGGGGTAGTTTATAGTACAGATATACTGTGTGGGTATTAGCTTCTGGTGCTGTTTTTTCTTAACTGTACAAGTTCCAATGACAATTGTTTCCTGTGTTTATTTACATCAAGATGGCATGTGACATAAACATCCCAAGTAAGTGTTTTTCCAGGGAAAGTGAACCAGGAAAAGATACTATTACTGTGGTCATGTTTCTGAAGTCATATTCCCTCCCCCCTTTTTTGAAAATTAATTTCTCCTAACTCTAATTGGGTAGATTTATGGGTGAGAAATGCCTCCTACTTTAAGTTAATGAAAGTGGTGGTCTCCTCCCAATCTTCCCTGTAGCCCGGCTGATCCTCTTCTCACCATTACATCACTGCAACCGAGCAGTTCATAAGCCAAGAACAATCACTATTATTCTACTCAAGTTGACTTTTTACCACACACGTAAATATGGCATCAGCACAACAGGGAACCCGTGTTTTAGGATGCAGTAGACAGTGCCTGTTGTTTTTCATGAAAGATTTGTAATAGGGAAAATAACATATCAACATTTCAAGATTTAGAAAGTAGGAAATAGGAAATTAATAAACATTCTCACCACTCTGACTCTGCAGTTCTTCCTATTGGTTTTACTTAAAAACATTTTTGAGCCTGGGTACGGTGGCTCAAGCCTGTCATCCCAGCACTTTGGGAGGCTGAGGCGAGAGGACCAGCCTGGGCAACTTGGTGAGACCTCGTCTCTACAATATATCAGAAAATTAGCCAGGCATGGTAGCGCGTGCCTATAGTTCCAACTACTTGGAAGGCTCAGGCAGAAGGATTGCCTGAGTCCAGCGGGTTGACGCTGGGATGGCTGTGAGCGTGCCACTGTACTCCAGCCTGGGCTACAGAGTGAGACTCCAACTCAAAAAGAAAAAAAAAAAACATTTTTGATAGCCCATGCTCATATTTCATATAACTTTGAGAGTGAGACTTGTTTTTGGATTTGCATTGTACTCTTTGTTATCTGAGAGGCGATGTCATGTGGGACCACAGAGTGGTTAGGAATACGGACTCTGAAGCCAGACGGCCTGGCTTCAGGCCCTGGCTCTGATATCCACTCGCTATTTGTGACCTTAGCTAAATTATTTAGCCTCTTTGGGTTCCAGCTTCTTCATGTGGAATAATAATACTACCTTCCTCGTAGGGTGTTTGTAAGAGCGATGGAGCGCTCCCCCAGCCCGTGGTAAGAGCTCCCTAACTAGCATTATCTGTGTACTCTGAATCCATTTCCCCAATCTCCTGATGGAAGCAACCTGTTACTCCATAATTCTTCTCCTTCCCCCAACCACCCCTTTCCGCTAAAATTGAACTAAGCCATGTGTTCTTCTAGTTTTCAGTTCAGCACAGAGGTAGCATCAGCCTCAAGGAAGAAAATGTAGGAAGGATTTGGAAGGAAGGGATACTGGCTTTTCCTTTTGGTCCATTATGGCCGTTCATGTGATAATGGTGTGCCTTCTGAAATTTGACTTGAAGTACAATAGGTATTCTTATGGAAAACCAATTTATAAGACAAGAGCCCTGTGAATATAAGCACGCTTTTGTACGGTAGCAGCTAATTTTTTCTGTGACTGATCATTTTTTAAAGAGAACAACGAGTTTAGCACCAGATTGCTACCGATACAGAAGTAGTTGGCTACCTATATGATATAGCACATGCCAGAATTCACATCATGGAAACACTTCTTTTTTTTTTTTATTATTTTCAAAAATATTTAGTTTTTCATAATTAGGTTTCCATGCTCAGTAATGTTATGAGGCATAGTATTTGCTTCAGTAATTTATTGCAGGTATCAATCAAGGCTATAAGAATTGATGTTTTTCTTGGATTTAACAATTATATGTTGAGTTTCCACAATGGCAAGGCATTTTGCTAGACAGTGAACAATTAAAAAAAAAAATCAGTGACATTATCTTTACCTTTGCAAAAGACTGGTTGTACAGATAGCTATACACAGTCACGTGTCACTTAACAACGGGGACGTATTCTGAGAATACATCATAGAGTGTGCTTACACAAACCTGTATGGGATGGTCTGTTACACGTCTAGACTGTACAGATAGCATGTTGCTCGAGACTGCAAACCTGTCCAGCGTGTTACCGTATTGAATACTGTAGGCATTTGAAGCACAATGGGAAGCATTTCTGTATCTAAACAAATGAAAGTGTAGAAAACGTATTGCCTTACGCCCTGTGTCACCACGGCTTTCACTACTTGTTAGGAATTTTTCTGTTCTGTTATAATCACATGGGATCACTGTCATGTATGTGACCAAACATTGTTTGATCACGTTGTTGACCAGAACATTGTTATGCGGCCATCATGTGGCCGGTACACCATATGTATTTATTTGGAAGACACCTATATTAAACTACAGACGATGGTGAAGAGTGCTAAATATACAAGATCTTTTTTTATCTAGTTGTTTAGACATCTTTTTAAACCGTGTGTCTGTTGGGCTATAACAATTCCAATTTAATATGTCCTTCCCAACACCCAGAATATTAAACTTGTGTAATGTCTTTAAACTTACGTTTACCTGGGCAAGGCTTCTGAGCTTCCATGGCAACAAGCCTGTAGCTCTGGTGATAGTTTCAGCTTCACACGTCTGTCCCGGGTTGTGACCGTTTTCTGTGGTGCTGGGTTGTGAAGGTCTCTCGGGCTGATCCTGGACACCGAAGGAATGATCACAGAAATGTCATTTGCTACCAAGAGTGACAGTAGCCATGCAGCATGTCACTTTTATATACAGTCGTGTATAAAGGCATTTCTGCCAAAGATTGGCTGCATACACGATGGTGGTCCGGTAGATTATAACGGAGCTGAAAAATTCTCTTGCCTAGTGACGTTCTAGCCGTCTCCATGTCATAGCGCCATGCGTAACTTGCATGTTCGTGGTGACGCTGGTATAAACAAGCCCACTGCAGTGCCAGTTGTACAAAAGTCTAGCACATATACTTAAGTAAAGTGCATAATACTTGATTAAATTAACAAGCACCTATGTTCCTGGTCTGTGTATTTACTTTTTGTGATGTTAGAGTATACTCCTTCTAAAAGTTAACTGTAAAACAGCCTCAGGTCCCTCAGAAGAGGGCATTGTCATC
>CAUYQG010167899.1:0-38167 GCA_963574415.1 Tarsius wallacei | reverse complement strand
GTCACAGAAAGCCTATGAACTGTGATGGCTCTACAGACTTGTCTCAAATTGCAGCAAAATGGTTCTGGTCTATGTATCCCCTTATTTTTTAGTCATTAGATGCACGCTGCCCCAGGGAAGGGCATTTCACCTTGGATGAAGTGGCTCTTGTCCACTGAAAGCAATTCCTGAAACTGTCAGCAACAAACAGTCTCATCAGCTGTGGAAATTAGTGGTTTTGGTACTGAAGGAATGCAATCTGGGAGACACATCACAGCATCACTTCCCTTAAATTTCTTTTTTTTTTTCTACTGTTCCTTTTAGTGTTTATTCTAAAAATTAAAATGTACCTTGACCTATTAATGCCTATTAATGCCTATTTCAACAATTTATATCTTTACTGCTTCCCAGTCAATTGAAGGCTTTGACACCATTTACATCTTTGTGTGTGTGTGTGTATTTTTTTTCGATACTGTTGCCAAGTATTTGAATTTTAGCGATGTTTTAAACCCTATAAGATATTTGTATTATTGTTTTAAACAGTCAATGTTTTATATTTATAGAGATAATAACATTTACTGGTGTTTTATTTTATTTCATTTTGAGTTGGAGTCTCATTCTGTCGCCCAGACTGAAGTGCAGTGGCACGCTCCCGGCCACCGCAGCCTCGACCTTCTGGGCTCTGGCCATCCTTCCGCCTCAGCCTTCCAAGTAGCCGGAACTACAGGTGCACGCTACCACGCCTGCTAATTTTTGATTTATTGTAGAGACGAGGTCTCACCAAGTTGTCTGGGTCGGTCTCCTACTCACGGGCTCAGGCAATCCACTTGCCTCAGCCTCCCAAAGTGCTGGGATTACAGGCTGACGCACCAAGCCCGGCCATGGTGTTTTAATTCCTGAATATATTACTATTTTTTCTAACTGTGATTAGTTTTCTCCTGAAAACAAATTTGTAGCCGGGCTCGGTGGCTCAGCCTGTAATTCCGCGCCTTGGGAGGCTGAGGTGAGTGGATTGCCCGAGCCCGCCGGTTCGAGACCTGCCTGGGTAACTTGGCGAGAACTCATCTCTACAATAAATCAAAAAAACTAACCGGGTGTGATAGCACGCACCTGTAGTTCCAGCTATTTGGAAGGCTGAGGCGGAAGGATCGCCGGAGCCCAGCAGGTCGAGGCTGCGGTGGCCGGCAGTGACCACTGCACTCCAGTCTGGGCGACAGAGTTAGACTCCAACTCAAAAAAAAAAAAAAAAATGTGTTAGCATTAACATTCTGAAGATAACAAATTATCTTAGTTGTATGTTATCTGAAAATTCTTATTTCACCTTGTATTTTAACTGACATTTTTGAGGTATAACTTACGTTCAATAAAATGCATGCACTTTAAACAGTTTGATGATTTTTGACAAATATATATATTTGCTTATCCACCAGCCAAATCATGATATAGAACATTTCCATCACCTGCTTTGTCCTGTTTTTTTTTCAGTCAAACCCTGCCCTGCCTTTACCCAGGAAACCATGTGATTATTGTCATTATGAATTAGTTTTATGACCTATATAACATAATTTGAATGAAATCATACTCTACATATTTTTATTGAGATTGGCTTCATTAATTTATCACTGATGGTTTTGGAAATCATGCAAGTTATTGAGTGCAGAAATATTTGTTCTTTTTTATTTTTGAATAGTATTCAATTGTATAGATATACCACAATTTGTTTATCCATTATCTTATGGATGGACCTGTATGTTGTTTCTAGTTTGGGGTTATTATGAATAAAGTTGCCATATACAAATCCTAATCCGGCTGTATACTTTCATTTCCTTAATAAATGCATAGAGGTGAAATTGCTAAGTCATCTGATGTTTATGTTTTATAAGAAACAGTCGAAATGTTTTCCAAAGCATCTGTACCATTTAATTTTCTTATCAGCTATGAGTGACAGTTTCTTTACTCCATATTATTCTCAATATTTGATATTGTCAATCTTTTAAATTTTTTCATTCTAGTACCTGTGAAGAGTCAAGTCTTGCTGGCTTTAATTTATATTTCACTACTGACTAATATTGTACATATTTTTATGTGCTTATTGGTCATTAGTGTATTTTCTTTTATGAAATGTTTAACAAAGTTTCTTTGTTTTTTTGTGGATTGCTTGTGTTTTTATTATTACACTGTAAAAGTTTGTCATATATTCTATACATAAGCCACTTGATATGTAAATACTTTGTGACTATTGCTCTTCTGGTTCAACTTACATTTCATTTTCTTAATGCAGTATTTTGAAGAGAAAGGGTTTAATCTTGTAGTCCAATTTGTCAATTTTTACTTTTACAGTCAATGCTTTATATATGTGTCTAAGTAACCTTGCCTACTCAAAGGCCACAAAGATTTATGTTTTCTTTCAGGTGTTGAATGGATTTAGACTTTAGGTTTAGGCTAGTGATCTGTTTTTTTTATGGTTTTCATTTTGAAATTATGTTTTTTGTTTTTGCTTTTGTTTTCAATTTGGGTCTCACTCTATTGCCCAGGCTGCAGTGAAATGACCCAATCTCGGCTTACTGCAGTTTCAACCTCCTTGGCTCAGACGATCCTTCTGCTTCAGCCTTCCAAGTAGCTGGGACTACAAACAAGTGCCAACATGCCAGGCCATATTTTTTTTTAAGGACAAGGACTTGATATGTTGCTTAGGCTGGTCTCAAACTCCTGGGCTTAAGCAATCCTCCAGCCTCAGCCTCCCAAAGTGCTGGGATTACAGGCATGAATCACCACACCCTGCCTAAATTAAGTTTTTAAATTAATATGCAGTAATTGACTTTTGTGGTATACAGTTATATACATTTTAACACATATAAGGATTCCTGTAATCACTCCGACAGTCAGAATATAAAACATTTGCATCGTAGCCAAAATTATATCTGTTGTGCCTTCGTAGTTATGCTCGCCTCACCCTTAACGTCTACCTATCAATGATCTGTTCTCCACTCTATTGTTCTACTTTTAAGAATACCACACAAAGTTGGCGTCATGATCATGCAACCTGTGCAACCATAAAAAGTCCTGTGTTTAGAAGGTTTTTACTCTTGTTCTGTGGCTATTGTTTTGAATTTTGTCATAATTGATTAACAAATGAACCTGTATTTTCATTTTGTGCAGATATACATAAAGTATATAACCAGTCTTAATGTCCTTTAAATGGAATCATACAGATTGTAATCATTTGTGATTTGCTCTATTCACTTAGTATAATTCCCTAGAGATTCAACCAAGTTATTACATGTATCAATAGTTTTTTGTGCTTTTTTTCCTTTTTATTGCCAAATAGTATTCCATTCTGTGGATGTAGCAATTTGTTTTTATATCTATCCTTGAAGAGCATTCAGGTTGTTTTTGGTTATTGGCAATTATAAATAGAGTTGCTCTAAATTTTTGTTACAGATATTTTATTTTTGATTGTAAATTTGGGATAAAATTGATGCGTCATATAGTAGGTGCATGTTTAACTTTTTAAGAACTTACTTTTTTTCAAAATGATTATATCATTTTACATGCACTTACTTACCATTCATCTGTTTTCATTGAATTGTCCAAGTATTTTGCTTACTAAGATATTTGTTTCTTTACTCTTGAGTTTTGAGTTATTTACATATTCTAGATACAAGTCTTTCATCACATTAATGTTCATTTGCAAAAACTTTCTTCTAGTCTTCAGCCTGCATTTTTATGCTCTTAGAAGTGGGTTTTACAGAGCAAAAGTTTTTAATTTGATGAAATACAATTTATCATTTTATTCTTTCCTAGATTGTTTTCTTGGTGTTGTGGCAAAGAACACTTTGTGTAACTCTTGGTCACGAAAATTATTTTCTAATGTTTTCTTCTAATTGTTTTATAATTTTATATATTATTTTTGAATCTATGATCCATTATTTGTTAATTTTTATATAAAATATGAAGTTTTAGGTCAAAGCTTATTTATTTGTACCTGAATGTTATAACCCTTGCCTCTGTACCTTTGCCAAAAATATATAGGCCATATTAGTGTCAGTCTATTTCTTGACTTGTGTTCCATCCATTGTTCTACTTTTCTATCTCTTAGCATCACACTATCTTGCATCTTGTAGATCTAAATTAAGTCTTAAAATCAGATAATGTAATTCACTAAAAATTGAAATTTTCTTTCCTTAAAATTGTTTTGACTATTCTAATCCTCTTGCTGTTCCACATAAATTTTAGAAATAGCTTATTTATATCTGCAAAAAAATGAATGTTTGCAGTATTTTCCTTGGAGTGGCATCCAATATATAGCTCAATTTGGGGAAAAGTAGCATTTTTACTGTATGGAGTGCCCAATTCATTAAAATGATATGTTGCTCCAATTATTTAGTTCTTTGTTTTCTTTCATCAGCATCTTATAGTCTTCAATATACTGATCCTGCACATGTTTTGGTAGATATAAACCTAAATATCAATATTTCACTTTGAGAAATTTTGTAAGTGGTACTAGTTACTTTTAAATTTTGATTTTCAATTGTGAAATGAATTTATATATTTCATTTATATATTTCATGATTGATTATTATGTTTTGGCCTTGTATCTTGTGACCTTACTAAAACCAATCTTAAATTTTTTTGTAGATATCTCAATATTTTCTATATAGATAATTATACTATCTGTAAATAAGGTCAATTTTATTCTTTTCTAATATATATAACTTTTATTTTTTTCTGACCTTTTTATAGTGGTTAAACTTGCAGTATGATGTTGAATAAGAGTGATGAGAGCAGAAATTCTCGCCTTTTTCCTGATTTTAGAGGAAAAGCATTCAGTTTTTACCATTTACTGTGGTGGTGGCTGTCTGTATTTTGCTGATAATATTTATCAGATTGAGGAGTTACTCTCTATTTTTTTTTTTTTTTTTTGAGTTGGAGTCTCACTCTGTCGCCAGACTGGAGTGCAGTGGCCGCTCCCGGCCACCGCAGCCTCGACCTGCTGGGCTCCGGCGAGCCTTCGGTCTCAGCCTTCCAAGTAGCTGGAACTACAGGCGCGCGCTACCACGCCCAGCTAATTTTTTGATTTATTGTAAAGATGAGGTCTCACCAAGTTGCCCAGGTGGATCTCGAACCCGCGGGCTCAGGCAATCCACTCACCTCAGCCTCCCAAAGGCGCGGGATTACAGGCTGAGCCACCGAGCCCAGCTACACTCTATTTTTTGCTTGCAGAGGGTTTTTATGATGAATAAATGTTGAATTTTGTCAATATATTTTTATTTATCAGCTGATATGATCATCTGATTATTATCTGGGTTTGAATATTTCATTTTTGGTATTTTTTTAACTATGAGTTTAATGTATTCAATATTTATAATGCTATTCAGATTATTAATTTCATTTTGGATGAGTTTAGTATTTTGTAGTTTTCAAAGAGCTGGTCTGTTTTATTTAGGTTGCCAAATGTATATGGTTAGAATTGTCTTTAGTATTTCTTTATTATCCTTTTAATGTCTGCATGGTCTGTAATGATATCCATTTGTTCTTTCAAGATGTTGGTAATTTGTGTCTTCTAACTTTTATTTGTGTCTTCTTGGGGTATTAACTCATTTATTAATTTTTTAAAAATATCTAATTATATTGTTTTTCTCTGTTGTTTGTCTTCAAATGCCTTGCTTTCTGGTCTTAAATTTATGAATTCCTTAAATTCATTTCGATTGACTTTATTTTGTTTTGTTTTGTTTTGTTTTCCTAGCTTCTGAAGTTTAGATTACTAACTAGAGGCATTTATTACTTTTATTTTTCTCTAACATTAGATTGTTTGCCATAAGTTTTCTTTTTGCATTGTTTTAGCTGTAGCATTCAAATGTTATATGTTGTTTTTTTATTTTCATTGAGTTAAAATATTTTTCTTTGTTTCCTGAGACATCGCTGGCCAGTAGATTATTGATATTTGTACTAATTTCTCAGTGTTTGGATAAATTTTTGTTATTATTATGTTACTGGTTTCTAGTCCAACTTCGTTATAGCCAGATGGCATACTTTGCATGATTTTTAATTGTTATAAATTTGTTAAAATTTGTTTTATAACCCACAAATTTGGTTGCTATGTGTCTCAGCAGAGATATCTTAGGATTTTTTTATTTTGTTGTTCACTATGCCTCTCAAATTTATTGATATATTTGGGCAAATTTGTTAGTTTTCTGTAATCATTTATTGAAATATTTTTGGGGCACTTCATATTTTCTATTCTTTTTTGGGAAATTTGATTACATGAATGTTAAAACTTTTAGTATCATCCCACACAGTGTGAGGGCTCTGCTCATTCTTTGTCAGGCTTTTAAGATTGAATAGTTTAAATTGATCTTTCTTTAAGTTTACTTACTTTTCTGTCATCTTGTTCTACTTCATAGATTATCTAGTGAGTTTTTATTTAGATTATTCAATCTTTATATCTAAAATTTCCATTTTTATACCTTCTATATTTTTGCTGAAACGTTTAAAATCTTTTTGTGTTTAAGAATATTTATTTTTATTTGTTGGCTCAATATGTAATAGCCGCTTAAAAATCTTCATCAGAGGCTGGGCACAGTGGCTCATGCCTATAATCCCAGGACTTTGGGAGGCCAAGGTGAGAGGATTGCCTGAGCCCACGGGTTTGAGACCAGCCTGGACAACTTGGGGAGACCTCATCTCTACAATAAATAAAAAAAATTAGCTGGGTGTGGTGGTACGAGCCTGTAGTTCCAGCTACTTGGAAGGCTGAGGCGACAGAGTAAGACTGCAACTTAAAAAAAACAAAAAATCTTTGTCAGTTAATTCTGGATTGTCTTCTGAGCATTTTAAGTACTAGGTTAAGAGAAATTGGGGTCTTCTTTAGCCAATGGAGAAGACCAGCCCAGTGGTTATTTTTGTTTTAACAAGCATCGAACCCAGTTGTTTTCAGGACACATGTTCTGACCAACCATTTGTGGATTGTGCTATTAATGCCAGTTCAATGGTTTTTATTATTATTATTTTTGCTTTGTTTTAAACTAGTTTATGGGGATATTATAAACACAAAAAGGTGTATGTATTTAATGTATACAATTTGATAAGTTTGGAGATAAGTATAGACACATGAAACCATCACCATAATCAATGTCATAAGCAATGCCATATCTGTCACCTCCAAAAATCTTCTCGTTTTCTTCCCTTTTTTCTTTTTTTTTTTTTTGAGAACACTTACCACAAGATCTACCTTCTTAGCTTATTTTAAAGCTTACAATTCAGTATTAACTATAGGCTCTATGCTGTACAGCAGCTCTTTACTTATCTGAAATGTTGTACCCTTTGAACAATACATCCCTGTTTCCACCTCCCCCAAACCCCTGGCAACCACCATTCTTCTCTCTGTTTTTACGACAAAAGTAAAGGCAGACAAAAGGATTGCATCCAACAAAAAGTTTCAGGACAGCAAAATTTCAGTGATATTTGGATTTCTCCTGTACATGTGCCATTTAGTGACCAGTCTTTAACCTTGGCAGTGTTCTATCTTTGTGTTTAGAGTAATATCTGTGGATGCACAGCTTTCAGATAAACTCAGGAACTCATATATAATCTTTTGAGTTTATTTGCTTGATCACATTTCTCTCCAAGATGTCATCAGTACTTTCCAGTTTTCTGGAATTCCCCATTTTGATTCCTTGGCCATAAATCCAGGCCTATATTTGCCCTGCTCTGCTGTACACTTTTGTCTGAGCCAATAGCCAGGTCTAAAGAGGAAGAAAGAGGAAAAAAAGAGTAATGAAATCTTCCTATCTCAGGGTTTCAATCTCCTGTAAGGTTCTGTTTCACTGTTGACATGTAATATATTATTTGGTTATTTTCCCTCTATAAAGCTTATCTTCTATCACCATCAATGCCACCTGCCTTAATGGGTGCATTACTCACTGTGCTCAAGCTCTGATTCCACATACCAGGCAATTTTTTTGCTTTGTTTTTCTCCTCACCCTGCTTAAGCTGTTTTGCAGATATGTTTTAAGTCCAAGGTATTTCCCAAATCCCTTTAAATTGGAGATATTCAGCCTTGGAATTTAATCTCTTCTGAAGATCTTATCAGTGCTTGTTTTCAGGTTTTGTTTGGGCGAATCTAGATTAGCTCTTAAACTTGGCCATTTTTTTAATGCCTTAGTTTTGACTTTTCTTATGTCACATGTTTAAGAGATTGTCAAGTTTTAAGATGGTCAATGTACTCTACGAGCTCTGGCTCTTCAACATTCCTAGACTGTTTGACCTTTGTTATCACTGTTCTATTCTTAACCCCATAGCAATTGTTCTGACATAAGCCTCATGTCATCTCATCCAGAGCATGCAAAGTCCAGTTCTTAGCCAAAGACTCATAGGGAATATAGATTTCAGGATCCCCTCTGTACAGTATCTTCCTCTCCAATGCGCTGTACCACAGATTATAACCCCTGAACTCTGTGATCAGAAATAATTCCGTTATTATTAACATTATTTCATAGCAAATAGCATTATTTTAATTCAGTGGCTATTATATACAGCATGTATATGATACGAAATTCAGAAATGAGTTAAGGAAACAGAGCTTCTTTGTACAAAAAGTGGCTTATGAAATTTCTAATTCATCAGCATTTTCATGTGAAATAGTTATTTCATTATATGGCCTTTATTATTATCTCATAGCAAACACAATAGAGTCTGATTTATGTTTTAGACTATGGTGTGGTAGCTCTATCAGCCTTATTTATCTGCTGAGAACAATTGTTAAAACTGCATACACTTTTTTATTTTTTGAGTTGGAGTCTAACATTCTGCTGCCCAGGTTAGAGTGCAGTGGCATGCTCATGGACATCCCACTGTCGACCTGCTGGGCTCAGGCGATCCTTGTGCCTCAGCCTTCCAAGTACCCGGAACTACAGGTCCCTGCTAATTTTTTATGTATTGTAGAGAGGAGGTCTCACCAAGTTGACTGGGTTGTAGCATACACTTTTAAAAACAGCTTTATTTAGATATAATTTATATACCAAGCAATTCAGCCACTTAAAGTATATAAATCAATGATTTTTAATATATTTACAGATGAGTGCAACATTTACCACAATCAATTTTAGAATATTTTCATTACCTCAAAACAATGACAATGTACCTTTTAACTATGACCCGCATTCCTACATTTCCACCAGCCCTAGGCGACCACTATTGGTGACATTTCATATAAATTGAATCGTATAATGTGGTCTTTGTGACTGACTTCTTTTACTTAGCATACTATTTTTGATATTCATCCATTTGCATAATATCTCAGTACATAATTTATTTTTACAATTGAATGATATATATCACATTTTATTTATCAGCTGATAGGTATTTGAGTTATCTTTATTTTTTGTCTGTTATGAACATTGCTGCTATGAACATTCATGTATAAGTTTATGTCTAAACAAATGTTCTTGTTTCTATTGGATAGACATCTAGAAGTAGAATAATTGCTGGATAATATAATATTATTCTATCTAATTATTAGAGGAACTATCATATTGTTTTCCAGAGTGGCTACATCATTTTTCAATTCCACTAGCAATGTATAAAAATTCAAATTTCTGCACATCCACAACACTTGTGATTATCTGGGATTTTGATTATAACAATTCTAGTATGTGTCAGAAAGTTTCTCATTATGATTTTGATTTACATTTCCAGGATTACAAATGATGTTGAACAACTTTTTATGTGCTTATTGGCCATTTGTATACCTTCTTGGATAAATTTCTATTCAAATCTGTTGCCCATTTTTAAAATTAGGCTATTGATTATTTAAAGGTAAGTATTCTTTATGTATTTTAGTTACAAGTTCCTTAACAGATATGTAATTTGAAAATATTTACCCCCATACTGTGAGTTCCATTTTCAGATTCTTGATCGGACGCACAAACGTTTTTCATTTTTATAATACCCAATTTATTTATTTATTCTTTTGTTGCTTATGCTTTTGGTGTCATGTCTAAAAATTCATTACCAAATTCAAGATCAGAAACTTCTAATCCTATTTTCTTCTATGAGTTTTATAGTTTTAGTTATTACATTTACATATTTTATCCATGTTAGTTAATTTTTGTATATAATGTGAGACAAGCGTTCAACTCAACTCCTTTGCATGTGGCTTTCTAGTTGGCCCAAAACTATTGGCTGAACAGAATATTTCCAAATTGAGTGATCTTGGCACCCTTTTAAAAATGGATACACTTTTAAAAGTTGGCTGAACACATCGGAGAACAACCAAGGCAACCAGGAGGGTAAGAGATGTCAGAGATACCTGGAAACACATTGAGGCAAGTACTGCATTGTTTTTATCCTTGATGCATTTGTCAATTCCCCGTTTAATATACAGAAGCTAAACAGAATGCAGCAGCCTATAGGTTATAGCGGTTCCCCTGGGTTGAAGAGAAAAAAAAATTAGAATTCAAAGCTACCAAGTTTGTGTGTAGGTAAGGAACCAAGATTTCAGAGAACTGACCCTTGTTTTGTGCATGGAATTGCCACTTGAGTTGTTCTTGTTCCCATGACCTGAAACAGAAGCCAATAAGTAAAGGGGATGTTAGCTTTACAGAGCCAAAATATGTAGAAAATAATTCAGTACACTTGTTACTCTGGGGAAATAACAATTCAAATTCAGAGCTTTTTTTTTTTTTATTTGAGATCCAAGAAGGACTTTATCTTAGTTATAGAGTCAAATCATATATAAACCAATGTTTTCATGGATCAAAATTATCTAGCCCTATTCTATCTGCCAGCCAGAAAAAAAATATAAGTCTTTGTGGAGAAAAATAAGATCATCTAAAGTCTTTATAATCTTTAATACAGCATGTTCATTATTTTATTTTATTATTTTTATTTTTTAATTAATTAATTAATTAATTAATTAATTAATTTATTTATTTTGAGTTAGAGTCTCACTCTGTCGCCCAGACTGGAGTGCAATGGCACGCTCCCGGCCACCGCAGCCTCAACCTGCTGGGCTTCGGTCATCCTTCCGCCTCAGCCTTCCAAGTAGCTGGAACTACAGGCACACGCTACCACGCCCGGCTAGTTTTTGATTTAATGTAGAGACAGGGTTTCCCCAAGTTGCCCAGGCGGGTCTCAAACCCTCAGGCTCAGGCAATCCACTCACCTTGGCTTCCCAAAGTGCTAGGATTACAGGCTGAGCCACTGAGCCTGGTCATGTTCATTATTTTAAAACATTGCCAGGAAATAGAGCCAGGTGACTGAAAAAAATAATAAAAGAAAATAAACAGAGATCATAAACTATTGAAGCTATCCAAATTGTCAGATAAAGCATAAGAAAAGCCATAATTAATGTTTTCAAAAAAATAGATGAAAAGTTAGAGAATTTCATTAAAAATATGGAATCTATAGTCAACAAATCAAATAGAAACTCTAGACCTAAAAAATGCAGTAATTGACATTAAAAAGTCAACATTGAGATGTAAACAGTGGGGTACACATAACAAAGGGAATCATTGTGTAGTTGAAGGAAATGAAGACCCTTGTTTTTCCTTGCAGCAGCAAGTTTGCCAAATTTGTCAAATAAAAATGCAGAATTCCTAGCCAAATTTGAACTTTATATAAACAGTTAATTATTTTAGTAGAAAAATTAGACAATTATTTTTGTTTGTTTTTGTTTTTTTTTTGAGTTGGAGTCTCACTCTGTCGCCCAGACTGGAGTGCAGTGGCCGCTCCCAGCCACCGCAGCCTCCACCTGCTGGGCTCCGGCGATCCTTCCGCCTCAGCCTTCCAAGTAGCTGGAACTACATGCGCAAGCTACCACGCCTGGCTGATTTTGTTATTTATTGTAGAGATGAGGTCTCGCTTGCCCAGGCGGGTCTCGAACCCGCGGGCTCAGGCAATCCACTCACCTCAGCCTCCCAAAGGCGCGGGATTACAGTTTGAGCCACCGAGCCCGGCGACAATTATTTTTAAAACTACCTATTAATTTGAGATTCAAATTTGAGCATCCCTTATTTTATCTTCCAACCCTAATTTGATGTATTTTTCATTATATTACTTGGCAACATGCTTACATCTTTAAAAAAAAAAATCTCATGTGTGTTTTAAGTTATATTCAGTGTTTGACTCATTTGATTATTCTAAAACACTTTTTACTGTTTATTAAAATATATAAAATCTGTATCTAACAAGATCTCTGCATGACTAGCCTAAGGTACCTACTGTTTGTTTTCTGTAACTGCAATGTATTTCCATTGTAACTGCAAAGCTTTCTTATTGTTTCTAAAGCATTGTACTCATCTTATGACTTTTCTTTTTTTGTTTTAAATCTTTTCTAGCAGTAGTTTAAAAATGAATATACATAGGCAAGCTAACAATGACCCTGTCTTCCTACCTTAATAGTCAATTGACAAATTTCATATCTGCTTCACACTGGTGAATTTTTACAAAATTGTTGATTCTGATTTTATAAAGTGTATACAAATACTAATAGTTTGTGCATGTGTCAATTTCATTAAACATGTTTATTTTAATCCATTTGTGAATTTTGTCATATGAAAATTTATGCAACTATCTACAATCAGATTCATCTGTCTTCTCAACCAGCTCGATAGATGGTTCTGACTTCAGAGAATCAGAGTAAACAAACTCTTCATGCAATGGGGACTCATTCTGACAGATATATCTCTACCATTTTAAATGTATGAAAATCGAGTTTGACACCTATGTGTCTTATAAATTACTCTCAATTGCTTTCATTTTACTTTTCTATTTCTTGTGCAAGTACCACTACTAGTTTTTAAAATGTGTATTGATATTTTAGTGGATTGTGAATGGCCCTTTATTTCTTCTATGACATATTTTATGGACCACCAATATGAAAAATTAGCTCTTTTCAAAATTTGGTTGTAAAATACTCACACAGGTACTATAAAAACATACTTTTAACTTAACTCCTCATCCTCCAAGTGGTAGTTACAGACCTAGGAAAACATTTGATAGTCATTTAAAATATCTTTAGGACTAGTTATTAGCACGGTATACTGACATAATATATATTTTTGACAACTCTGGTCTTTCTGTGACTCTTCTGTTGCATGACAGACAGCATGTACTGAAGTAGTCTGAAAAGCAATGGAGACCTATGATCTTTTCAGATGGGAAGGTTTGATAAATAAATGTTTAGATTCATAGACTTTATGTGGATGAAAATAATCATTCCTTAGAATTACTTGCTCATTCCTGATGTTTTTCTTGGTACAGACTAAAATCTTCCCAAATGGCTCAACAAGTGAAAGGATAGTATTTATATAATAATATTTGCATGTTACTTATTAGGCTTTAATTCAAAAACTTTAAATTACTGAAGCATGCAACACTTCGAACAACTTCTTGTAGAAATATTTGAATAAAGGTATTTTCTAAATTGCAGAAGTTTGGTAAACAACAAGTGAGCACCAGTGGGTTTATAGTCACTTTCCTAAAGAAAGAGCCAATTCATATATTAAATAATATGCCTTTGTATATGCTGTTTGAATAACATATTTTTAAACTTTTGTAACACCTAATGAATGTAATATTGACTAATAATTTATATTTTTTGAAAAGAAAGTCAGATATATTTTTTATGATTTTGATGGAAAAGCATTTAATTAAGTTATGTTGAAGATACATACATATGTAGGTAGATATACAAACATATGTGTTTTTATAAATACAAGTGTGGATATATATACACACACACACACACACACTTGTATATATATTTTCACTATTATATATACACTCGTATATATAATTTTCAAGATAAGCATAATTTTCACATGTTTGTCACATGCTTATCTTGAAAATTCAGGATCTGAAGCATGGAACATATATTTAATTTTTAGATACCTGAAATTAAAGAGTTTTTCTAAGTATGATTGATTTTGCATGGTGAGATATGCTTAGATAATATGCACACAATTTGTGGTGCAGGCACATAATAGAAGATACTGAAATTTATTATATTTTTCTAGTACAACTGGTTTTTATACATAGTTTATGCTCTTTCTTCTATTTTCATTTGCATTTTTGAATAACAAGTAAATTAAACAAATCCTGATAAACATTTTTCAACTGCATGTAATGTTGGTATTTACATAAGCTGTTTACTTTTAACTCAAGTTTTTATTACTAAAATTTCATTTTCATGAAATAAAGGCAAAATTATAGCAATGTATGGAGTTTAAAAAGCTTATATCCCCTGATTACTATAATTCCACTCTACAAAGATACTGTTAACAGATTGTGAGAGGAAGGGGCATGATGGCTGTCAAAAAACAGCTAGTGTTAGTTTCTCCCATTGAGTGAACCAGCACTCAGAGAGGAATGCAACCAGCAGCACACCCATGACTCACTAGGAAGTGGCAAGATCCACAATATGCAAATAAGAGACAAAACCAATCAACCTGTTTTGGAACCAGGCAGCCTCATCTGGAAAAACCATGAGCAGCCTATAGATGATGCAGAGGAGAAAAGTGAGGGGAATTTAGGAGTTCTGTGCTCCTGCCATTGACTTAGAAGGCCCCTTAACCTCATAAGACTACAGTCCCTATTGGGAAACTGCCTTACTTACAAATGTGTTCTGCCTAAACCCACATGGAGCAACCCAGAAGAAAAACAAACAAAAAACTGAATAGCTCCAGCAACCATTTCCCAGGAACTCAACACTTGCTGACTGCTGCTTTCTAGCTGGCCTGGGAGGGAAAAAAAATTGATACTTTTATTTGTCCCAAGGACAAATCTCACTACCTCAGAGAGTTCCTTGTTGGGGTGGTCTGCCAGGAGAAGACCAGGGACTCACTACACTTTCACATTCTCAATGCACACTGCTTGAGGCAAAGGTGGGGAAGCTGGGTGGTATTCATTGCCCCAGCAATCCCTCATTTTCTATGTAAACTTTTTTTGTAGCATCTAAAAAATACAGGCGCATTACCCCAGTAGTCCGGAGACTTCTTCCCAATCTCAACAAGGGTAGCCTATTGTGTGGGGAGCTCGATAACTTTTTCCCCTGCACCCCTCCTTGGAAGCTCAAAACAGATAGGAAAATTTGGTCATTTCTACAGCCTTGCATATCACCTAGGGTGGTTGGGTACTTCCTTGGGGCAACACAAGCAGAGCAGAAAGCCTACAGCTAGGTCAATGGAAGGTCAATTTCAAATTCTTTCAAAAACCACCACACTGTCTTCCAAAGAGTTTGCACTAGTTTGCATTCCCACCAGCAGTGTAGAGACATTCCTTTTTCTCCACATCCTTGCCAACATCTGTTGTTGTTTGTTTTATTAATGATGGCCATTCTTACTGGGGCTAGGTGGTATCTCAATGTGGTTTTGATTTGCATTTCTCTTTCGTGTGTCTGTTGGCTGCCCATATATCTTTTTTTGAGAAGTGTCTATTCATGTCTTTTGCCCACTTTTTAATGGGGTTGTATGTTTTTTTATCCTTTCAGTGCGTTTGAGTTTCTTGTAGATCCTAGATATTAGGCCTTTGTCAGATATACAGTTGGCAAATAATTTTTCCCATTCTGTGGGCTGTGTCCCTACTCTTTTGATGGTTTCTTTTGCTTTGCAGAAGCTATTCAGTTTGATGAGGTCCCACTTGTCTATCTCATTTCTTAAGGTATGGACATTTAGGGTTCTGAATAGGAATTGGTTGCCAGTTCCAATTTCCATAAGGGTGTCTCCTGTGTTTTTATAAGTCCAGAGGAACTCGAATCATTCTACAAAGAAGATGCCTGCACACATATGTTTGTTGCAGCTCCATTCACAATAGCAAAAACATCAGACCAACCATGTTGCCCATTGAAGCTGGACTGGCTAAAAAAAATGTGGTACATATACACAATGGAATATTATGCAGCCATAAAGAAGGACAAACATATGGACTTTGCAGCAACTTAGATGGATTTAAAGTAAATCATACTCAGTGATCTATCACAGAAGCAACGAAGAAAGTACCATATGTTCTCACTCATAAGCAGACCTTGGACAATTATAATACTATAAGAAAGCGATTGGCAGTAGTGGGAAACTGTCAGGGGAAAGGGTTGAGGGAAACTGCTAAGGGAGGGAGGGGCATACCTCATCAACAAGATTACGTGCATAATCAACGTTTGTATCCCTAACCCTGAATAGTACCCCACATCTTTATAATAAAAAATAATAATATAAAAAAAAAATTTAAAAAAGAAAGCCCACAGCTAACATCTCAGCTGGATCTCTCCCACAAGCATCATCTGCTGGCCAGAGGTCAACTAGCACAACCCATTGCATCTGATATAATGCCTCAGATCTTGGGAAGGTCTGATTCCTGACCTCAACTAGCACCACTATAGAAACCACACCACCAACTCAGGATGCCTTGAGTGTGCGCATGTAACCAGTAAAACACTGCTATATCTAGTGTTTAAGAAACTCAACACACCAAGGTAATATACAGCCAATGAAACTCTAAAGTGTCTACATCAGACCCCTGCCACTTCACATGAGAAGAAATAGTCTGCCCAAATGAGAAGCAGCCAAAATAATAATTCTGAAGAAATAAAAAAAGAGCTGTTCAACATTCACAGAAGACCACACTAACTCTTTAGCAATGGACCCTAACCAAAATGAAATCTTTGAAATTCCAGAAATAGAATTCAAATGGTTACTTATCAAATTTCTCAATGAAATCCAAGAGAATGTTAAAATCCAATATAAAAAAAAATAAAAAACAAACTATTCAGGACACAAATTAAAAATTCTCCAAAAAGACACTTAACGAAAAGAACTTCTGGAAATAAGAGACTCATTTAAGAAAGTGAAAATTGCAGTGGTGAGTTTTAAGAATGGATCTCAGAATTTGAAGACAGGGCTTTTGAATGGACACAATCAGACAATAATAAAAAAAGAAAAATAATCAGAATAGAGCAAAGTGTTCAAGAAATGTGGGATTATGTAAAATGTTAAAACCTAAGAATCATAGGTGTTCTTGAGGAAGAAGAGAAAGTAGCAGGTTTGGAGCAACTATCTGAGGAAATAATTGAGGAAAATTTTCATGGCCTTGCCACAAATTTAAACATGCAGACACAAGGGGAAATTCCAAAATGGTCACTGGGGAGTGGTAAACCTGGACCTTTCTCACTGAGCAGAGCAGGGAGACAAATCAAGCCACTGGTAAACTCAGGCAGTTTAAGCAGTTTTGAGTGAAGGAAGCACCCTGCATCTAACAAACGACTATTGAAATGCATAGAGATCATGTAGGACAGAGTTCCGGTGGTCAGTGTTGGAGCCAGGGGGCTCCATCCCCACTGAGCACCAGGCCTATATAGGATATCTTCAGTCCTGTCTTGTACATGAGAGGGTGGGTGTACTTCTTACACAGCCAGGGTTAGCTACCCTCCTCTTAGCCATGTGTAGGCCATTAGAACTATGTGGGAGAAGACATGATTAGGGCACAACGGCAGGATGCTGGAGCCCACATGGAGGTGAGAACCCACCAACGCTTTGAATACCTACTGCTGATTAACCACCAAGATTGCATTTTTCACCAGCGGTGCCTGGAAGCCTGGAGTCCAGGCTGAGAAAGTTCACCTGCTGGTTGCACTCACTCAGTCCCTGACACCAGCATTTGTTAACTAGTGCTCCCCCAGACCAGGAAAATTTTCCTGCCAGCGTCACCTGCCCATAAGGCAGTCCTACCATGACAGGGAATCTGTTGCTTTTAAGTGCTGAGCATGACCTTTAACAGATGACAATGAGTCATGAAAGAAACCCTGTCTCCCAGCAGAAGATTATCTTGACTGTGAACAATACCAAAACTTCAGCAGTGCTCCCAGCTTCCAGGGAGCCCATCATCCTCGCACAGAGCTTACAATAGGGGTTAGAAAGCAGTGTGATTAGAAAGCACAGAAAAACTCTGCAACAGAAAGTTATGCGCATTGGTCAGGAAGAGTGGTGGAGTTGGAGTAAATGTCTCTCTCTCTCTCTCTCTCTTTCTCTCTTTCTCTGTCTGAACTATTTTCAACTGCAGAAAAGGTCCTAGGGTATTTAGGTACAAAACAACAAAACAAAAAAATAATAATAGGAAGAGAAGAATTGCTCCTAACATGAGGAAAAACTGACAGAAAAACACTGGCAATCCTCAATGTCTTAAAGAGGCATCACCTACAAAAACACCTCCCAGTCCCCCAAAAGTGGAAGCCACTCAAAATGACCTGTCTCTGATGACAGACACAGAATTCAAAAAGTAAATGGTGAAAAGGTTAAGGAAAACCACTAGAAGCTGGAAGCAAAGATCACCTAGACAACAAAAGCCATGCAGGAAGTTGAACTGGGCAATATAACAAAGGTCCATTCTGAAATCCTGGAGGTGAAGAATTCCCTCCTAAAATTTCAAAGCACAATGACAGGCCTAGGAAGCAGAATCAATCAGCAGATGAAATAATTTCAGAGCTGACAAAAGAAAGGAGAAAAAGCTCAAGAATGTTAAAAGCCTATGAAACGTGTGGAAATTTGTAAATAAACCAAATCTCTGTTTGACTGGCATCCCTGAAAGAGAGGGAGAAACAGAGAAGACCCTGGAACAAGATTTTCATAAAGTCACGCAAGAATATTTACCATATTTCACTAGAGAGGTGACCATCCAAACACAGGAGATTCAGAGAACTTCTACAGTGTATTATGTGAGAAGATCATCCCCAAGACACATAGTAATCAGCTTTCAAAAGGTAAACATAAAAGAAAAAAATAATCAAAACAGCTAGAGAGAAGAATCACACCACCTACCAGGAAAGACATATCAGGATTGCAGCAGACTTCACAGCAAAAACTTATAGGGGGATCGCCAAAACATCCTGGGATTTACTTATAAAAATGTGTATTTAGTCTTACATGTTTAAACTTCAGTCACCTCCAAAGTGCTGTCTGTTAGATGCAATAAACCTATCCAGATTATTTTTCTATGGCTCAAAGCAGTTTTTGTAATCATCAATTTTGATGTATTTTAGTGCTTCTGACATTTTAATTTAACCTCTTTCACAATGGCAAAACGTTTCCCTTTGAGAACTTTTGTCATCTGGGGAAATAATAAACAGCCTCTTGAAGTAAGATCAAGTGATTAGGAAGGTGGGTCAAGGAGTCATGCCATTTTTGGTCAAAAACTACTGAACACTCAGTGGAGTGTGGGGAGGTTGTTCATGTAAATCACCCATCATGAAATGAGCAAATGCACTTAAAGTATCTCCAAAAAAAAAATTTACTGAAGCCAAACACAAACTCTCATAACAATGCTAGCTTATACACCGAAGCCAATGAGTTTCTAGAACACTTGCCAAGTGAAGAAAGCCTGCATTACAAGGGACCCAACACCCCCAAAAATAATTCTGTTTTTTGGAGGGTTCCCCCAGTACAAGCCAGAAGGGGCTGAGTTCCATCTTTAGTGTTCTCAAAGATAAAGAATTCCAGCCAAGAATTTCCTACTCACCCCCAAGTTAAGCTTCTTCAGTGATGGAGAATTAAAATCCTTCCCAAACATCTAATCTCTAATAGAATATGCCACCTGCCGACTAGCTCTTTAGGAGATGTTTAAGAAAGTTTTGAACACAGAAAATAAAGAACAAAAAGCTCAAAGTTAATGAGCATGCAGATAATCCAAAAACAAATCTTAACAAAAATAGAAAGGGAGCAAATCAATCTCTTAAGCACCTCATGACAGATATAAACTGCCATATATCAATAATTTACTTGAATGTGAATGGACTCAATGTTTTATTAAAAAGGCATAAAGTAGCAAACTGGATAAAGAAACATGATTAATTTTTGACTGCCTCCAGGAAACTCACTTTACTGAAAAGGACACCCAAAGATTCAACATAAAGGTCTGGAAAGTGATCTTTCAGGAAAATGGGAAACAAAAAAAGAGCAAAGGTAGTTATTCTTCTATCAGACAAAACAGACTTCAAACCAATAAAAACTTGAAAAGACACAGAAGGACACCACATAGTGATAAAAGGCTCAATCCACCACAAGAAATATCTATTCTAAATATATATGCACACAACACAGGAGCACCCAGATTTATAAAACAATTATTATGTAAACTAATGGATGACATAGACACCTGCACAATCATAGGCAGATACTTTATTACCCCACTAACAACCTTAGACAGTTCATCAAGGAAAAAAAAAAAAGGAAATTCAGAACCTTAACTTGACACTCAGCCAATTGAACTTAATAGACATATACAGAACACTCCACCCAATAACCACTGAGTATACATTCTATTCATTATCACATAGAACATACCCCAAGATTGATCACATTCTCAGACATAAATCAAGAGTGAACAAATTTAAAAAGTTTGAAATAATACCAAGCATCTTTTCAGATCACAGTGGAATAAAAACAAATATTACCACTGACAAGAACCTACTAAGACACAAAAGACATGGACACTAAACAACATGCTGCTGAACGACATTTGAGCAAACACATAAATAAAAGCCAAAATAGAAAGATTCCTGGAAACAAGTGAAAACAAAGACACAAAATAGCAAAACCTCTAGAAAACCATGAAAACAGTGTTGTGAAGGAATTTCATTATATTGCACACTCATATAAAGAAAATAGTGGTATCACAAATAAATGGTCTAATGTCACATCGAAGATAATGAAAAAGTAGGAACAATTAAATCCCAATTTTAGTAGAAAAATCCAGATTACCACAATTGCAGGAAGTAAAAGACAAAAGTATAAAAAAGAATCACTAAGACAAAAAGCTGGTTTTTGAAGGGATAAATAAGATCAACAGACCCCTGGTCATATTGACTACAAAAAATCAGAGAGAGAAAATGTCCAAATATTAGAAACAAAAAAGGTGACATCACAGTTTATTCTAAGGAAATTCAAAAAATTAGCTGACATTACTAGGTATATCTGTATGCATATAAACTAAAAACTCTAGAGGAAATGAAGAATTCCCTGGCATCACATAACACCCCATAAGGTTGAATTAAGAAGAAATTGAAGCACTAGACAGACTAATAACAATTCAGAAATTCAACTCAGTTATAAGAAATCCCCCCATCAACAAAAAAGCCCCGACTAGTTGGCTTCTTGGTTGAATTCTACAAGGCATACAAGGAAGAACTGATACTAATATTAATAAGTATTTCAGGTAATCAAGAAGGAAGAAATTTTCCCTAGTTCATTTTATGAAGCTAATATCATCCTGATACCCAAAACTGGCAGAGGTCAAACAAAGAAAGAGATTTACAGGCCAATTTTCCTGATGAACAGAGACACAAAAAAATCTCAACAAGATTCTAGCAAATTGTCAAATCATATCCAACAACACATTTCAAGGATCAGCCAACATGACAAGACAGGCTTCATTCCTAAGATGCAGGTCTGGTTCAACATTTGAAAGAACACAAATGTAACCCAGCACATTAATAGGTGTAAAAGCAAGAACCACATAATTATCTCATTAGATGCAGAAAAATACATTAGATAAAATTCAGCATTCCTTCTTGATAAAAACTCTCGAACACCTAAGCATCTAAGAAACATTCACCAAAGCAATAAGAGCCATTTATGACAAACCTGCAGTCAACATCATGCTTAATGGACAAAAGCTGGAAGCATTTCTCTAAGAACTGGAACAAGACAAGGATGCCCACTCTCACGCCTCTTATTAAACATAGTACTGGAAGTTCTAGCCAGAGCAAACAGGCAGGAGAAGGTCATCACAGGTATCCAAATATGAAGAAAGTAAAGTCAAACCTCTTGACAGATGATATGATTCTATATTTAGAATACCCTAGAGAGTCTGTCAAAAAATTTCCTTGTTTATCAGTATAAACAACTTTGGTAAATTCTTAGCATACAAAATCAATGTGCTCATAAATGCACACAAACACACACACACACACACACACACACACACAGAGATCATTTTTATATACCAAGACAAAGCAGATTGAGAAAAAATTCTCATTCACAGTAACCACAAAAAAAAAAAAAAGAAAGAAATACCTTGGCATCAATCTAACCAAAGAAAAATGAAAGACCTTTGCATTGAGAACTTTAAAACACTGCTCAAAATAATCAAGGATGATATAAACAAATGGAAAAATATCCCACACTCTTGGATAAGAAGAGTCAATAATGTCAAGATGTCCATCCTATCCAAGGCAATCTACAGATTTGATGCAATCCCTGTCAAATTGTTCATATCATTTTTCACATACCTAGAAAAGACAATACAGAATTATATATAGAAGGGAAGAAAAAGAACACAAATACCCAAAGCAATTCTCAGAAAAAGGAACAAAGCTGAAAGTATAACACTTCCAGTCTTTAATCTATATTAGAAGGCTACAGTAACCAAGATGGCATGGCATTGGTACAGTAATAGACACATAGACCAATGGAGAAGAACAGAACAGAAAATTCAGAAATAGAAGCACAGTCCCTAAACCAACTCAGCTTGGATAAGCCATCAATAACAAACATGGGGGAAAGGAAGCCATATCTAGCAAATGGTGTTGGAAAAACTGGCTAGCCACATGCAGAATAATGAAACTAGACCCATACCTATCACTGTATAGGATGAAGGAAATAAATGTAAAGCCTCAAACTATAGGAATCTTAGAAGAAAATGTAGGGAATATCCTTCTGGACATTGGAATAGCAATACATTTATAACCAAGTCCTCAAAAGCAATTACAGCAAAGGCGAAGATAGATAGGTGGGACTTTACAATCTGAAATGCTTCTACACAGCAAAATAAACCATCAAGAGAGTAAAGAGACAATCTATGAAATGATTTTTTAAAAAAATTTCAAGCTATACATTTGACAAAGGCCTAAAATCCAGAATCTACAATGACTCAAATACATTGAAAGAAAAAAAAAAAACTATACCTGCACACACATGTTTATTGCAGCATTATTCACAATAACAGAAACATGAAACCAATCATGCTGCCCATTGAAAGAGGACTGGATAAAAAAAGTGGTACATATACACGATGGAATATTACGCAGCCATAAAGAAGGACAAAATTATGAACATCACAGCAACTTGGATGGACTTAGCATCTATAATATTGAGTGATCTATCACAAAAACAAAGAACTGAGCACCACATGTTCTTATTCATAAGTGGGCCTTGAAAAATTATCATAATACTATAAGAAAGGGATTGACAACAGTGGAAAACTGCCAGGGAAGAGGGGGGCACACCTCATCAACAAGGGTACCTGCATAATGAGTATTTGCATACCTAACCCTGAATTGTACCCACATCTTTAAAATAATTTTTTTTAAAAAATTAAAAAAACAGTTGTTTGTGTGACACACAGAGGTAACCCAGAAGGGATCTGGATGGTATACATGTAGAAAATATTTGCTGAAAATATCAATCTTTTCTAAAATATTAATGTTTTAATATCAATTTTATATGATGATAAGGAAAACTGCTAAATGTATTCAAGAAGTTAGTAAATTTGTGGAAAACTTCGGCACTCCAGTCTGGACGAGTCAGACTTCAACTCTAAAACAAAATAAAATAAAAGAAAAAATTCTTAGTTTCACTAATTAGCAAAGAAATGTGAAAAAATACTACAATGAGATACCACCTAACACTGGTATCATCAGTAAAAAAAACAAAAAAAGCAAACAAAAAAACAGGCATTAGTGCTGTTGTGGAGAAAAGGACACTTCTCCACTTGGTGGGAATGTAAGCTCATTCAACTTCTATAGAAAGCAATGTCGTGATTTCTCAAAGGACAAAACATTGAATTTTCATAAAATCCGGCAAACCCTCTCCTGGGAATATATCCAGTGGACCATAAATCACTCTACAAAAAGACACTTGCACATACATGTTTATTGCTGCACTATTCATGATGACAAAAACATGGAACCAACCCAGATGTCTATCAAAAGTGGACTGGATAAATAAAATGTGGTACATATACACAATGAAATATTATGAAGTCATAAATAAGAACTAAATCATGGTCATCACAGCAACAAGGATGCAACTGGAGACC
Organism: Tarsius wallacei; assembly: GCA_963574415.1. Classification (NCBI taxonomy): domain Eukaryota; kingdom Metazoa; phylum Chordata; class Mammalia; order Primates; family Tarsiidae; genus Tarsius; species Tarsius wallacei. The sequence goes on along the minus strand of CAUYQG010167899.1, from coordinate 14,107 downwards.
ATCATACAAAATGAGCTATCACAGAAACAAATAATTGAATATGGACATTTTTTCACTCATAAGAGGACCCTGAATACTAGTCACACTTGCACAAGGATGGGTTTGGGAGATGCTGGAAGCTTCTAGGGAAGGGAGATAGGAAGGAGGGAGGAGGGCACATGGCAACACAATGGGTACCTTGTCCACTATTGTGGTAGAGAGGGCCAGCTAAAAGTTCAAACTTCACCTGCATGTACCCTACTTATGTGGCAAATCTCCATTTGTACCCTACATTTCTAAAATATTTTTTAATAAAATAAAAATAAAATAAACATTCAGGTACAAGAAGCCCAAATTACTCCTGGAAGATTCATTGTGAAGAGGTCATCACCAAGACATATCATTATAGGGTTTTGCAAAGTTAATGTAAAGAAAATAATTATAGGAGCAGTGAGATGAAAGCGTCAAATAACTTGCAAAGGTAAACCTATCAGGCTAACAGCTAACTTCTCAGCAAAAATCCTTGAAGCCAGAAGGGATTGGGGCCCTATCTTCAATCTCCTCAAACAGAATAACAGTCAGTCAATGATTTTGTATCCTGTAAAGCAAAGTTTCATAAATAAAGGAGAAGTAAAGTATTTCTCAAACAAGTAAACACTGAGGAAGTGTGTCAACACTATACTGGCTCTACAATAATCAAAGGAGTTATAAGTATTGAAACAAAAGTTGAAATATGCCAGTCGAACAACACTGGAAATCATAAAACACAAAACTCATAGAACACCAACATGATAGATTAAAAAAAAAAAAAAAGCAACCAGGTAACCACCAACATGATGAATGGAATAATATCTTACATATCATACATATCAATACTGACCCTTAATGTAAATGGTCCCAATGTCCTACTTAAAATGTATAGATTGTCAAAATGGATAAAATAAAATCACAATTCAAATATCTGTTGCCTTCAAGAGATCCATTTAACATGGAAAGAGTCCTACACACTCAAGGTGAAGGGGTGGGAAAAAATATTCCATACACACTGATGAAGGAATCAATGATACAAAAGAAAATAACAATCATAAATATATATGGACCTAACAGCAGAGCTTGCACCTTCATAAAGCAAATTATACTAGTCCTAAGAAAAGAGTGGCAACAACAAAATAATATTTGGAGACTTCAACACTCTACTAGTAGCAATAGACATATTATCAAGGCAGAAAGTCAGCAAGGAAACATTGGGGTTTCATGAGACCATAGAGCAAGTGGAACTAACAGACAACTACAGGACATTCTACTCAAAAACTATAGAATATATAGTTTTCTAATCAGTTCATGGAATATTCTCCAAGATAGACCATATGATAGGCCAAGAATCAAGTTTCAATAAATTTTAAAAAATGAAATTACATCAAGTACCTTCTCAAGCCACAGTGAAATTAAACCAGAAATCAATTCCAAGAAGAAATCTCAAAAACAAACAAATACAAGGAAATTAAGCAAGCTACTCTTGAATGATCTTTGGCTTAACAATAAAAACAAGATGGAAATTTCAAAATTCCTTGAGACAAGTGACAACAATAACACAAGTCATCAAAATCTTTTGAACACAGTCATAGCTGTCTTCAGAGGTAAATATAGGCACTTAAGGCCTATATTTAAAGACTGAGTGATCATATATTGACAGTCTAACATCACACTCCAAGGAACTAGAAAAACAGAAACAATCTAAACCCAAAAGTAGCAGAGAAAAACAAATAACAAAATATAAGGCAGAACTTAACAATATTGAAACAAATCAACAACAACAACAAAAAACTAAAAAGGATCAATAAAACAAAAAAGTTGGTTCTTAAAAAAACAAAAAATTAATAGATCATTAGCTAGATAAGTTAAGAAACAAAAAGACAAGGCTCAAATTAACTCAATCATAAATGACAATGGAGACATTACAAATGATATTATTGGAATACAAAAAACCGTCTGAGAGTATTGCGGACACCTCTGCGCAAACAAATGATACAATCTAGAAGAAATAGATAAATTATTAGAAACTTACAACTCCCCAAAAGTGAATTAAGAAGAATTAGAAATCCTGGACAGACCAATAACAGGTGGCTAGGTTGAATCAGTAGTTAAAAGTCTCTCAACAAAAAAAATATCCAGGACCTGATGGACTCAGAGCTGAATTCTGCAAGATTTTCAAAGAAGACCTGGTTCAAATCTTACTGAAGCTATTCCATGAGAATGAAAATGAGGTAATTCTCCCTAACTCATTTTATGAAGCTGGCATCATCCTACTAGCAAAGCTAGAAAAGACACAACAAAAAAAGAAAACTGCAGACTAATACCTGTGATGAACATAAATGCAAAAATCCTCAACAAAATACTGGCAAACTGAATCCAACAACACGTTTAAAAAATTCTCCATGATCAAGTGTGCTTTATCCCAGAGATACAAGGATAGTTCACCATAAACAAAAAACATGATTTACCACATAAACAGAATTAAAAATTAAAATCCTATGATCATTTATATAGATACAGAAAAATTGATAAAATCCAGCATCCTTTCATAATAAAAATCCTCAGCAAAATAGTCACTGAAGGAGCATCACTCAAAGTACAAAATGCCATATATGACAAACCCACTGCCAACATGATTCTGTATGAGGAACAGTTGAACACATTTTCCCTCAGAACTGGAACAAGGCAAGGATGCCCACTTTAAAAAAAAAATTATTTATTATAAAGATGTGAGGTACAATTCAGGGTTAGGTATACAAACATTGATCATGCAGGTACCCTTGTTGATGAAGTATGCCCTTCTCTCCCTTAGCAGTTTCCCTCAACTGCCAGTCCCACCACCTCTCCACTGACAGTTTTCCACTACTGCCAATCATTTTCTTATAGCATTATAATTGTTCAAGGTCACCTTATGAATGAGAACATATGGAACTCAGTTCTTTGTTTCTGTGATAAATCACTGAGTATGATAGACTCCAAATCGGATGCCCACTTTTACCACTTTTATTCAATATAGTACTGAAAGTCCTATCCAGAGCAATCAGGCAAGGGAAATATATAAAGATTATTTAAATTGGAAAAGGAGAATTCATATCTTCCAAAAGAATCCTGGATTTGATAAATGAATTCAATAAGTCTCAGGTCACAAAATCAACACACACAAATCAGTAGCACTGCTACATATTAATATCAACCAAGCTGAAAATCAAATCAAATCTTCAATTTCCTTTTACAATACCTGCTGAAAAACTAAAATACCTAGAAATATACCTAATCAAGAAGGTGAGAGATCTCTCCAAGGAGATCTATAAAACACTGAGGAAAGAAATTATAGAGGATTCAAGTGGATAAACAGTTCATACTCATGGTTTGGAAGAATTAACATTATTAAAATGACCATATTACTCGAAGCAAACTGCAGATTCAGTGCAATCACTATCATACTACCAATATCATCTTTTACAGAACTAGAAAAAAAATGAATTAATATGGAACCAAAAAAGAACCAGAAAGCCAAAGCAAACCTAAGCAAAGAGAACAAAGCTGGAGGCATCACCCTACCTGACTTCAAATTATGCTACAAGGCTGTAGTAACAAAAACAGTGTGGTACTGGTGCAAAGGCAGATACATAGACCATAGAGGAGAATAGAAAATGCAGAAATAAACTCAAATACCTACAACCAACTCATCTTCAGCAAAGCAGACACCCTATTCAACAAATAATGCTGGGAAAATTAAATAGCTACATGCATAAAAGAAATGTTAAGTGATTCCTATCTCTCACTGTATACAAAAATTAACTCAAGATAAAGAATTAATTGCAAGACTTGAAACAATAAAAATTCTAGAAAAAAACATAAAAAAAAAAACCCTTCTGGACATTTGCCTAGGCAGAGAATTTATGGCTAGAATCCCAAAAGCAAATGCAACAAAAACAAAAATAAACAAGTGGAATTTAATTAAACTAAAAATCTTCTTCACAGCAAAATAAATAATCAATAGAGTAAATAGGCACCGTACAGATGGGAAAAGATATTTGTAAACTATACCTCTGAAAAAAGACTAGTATCCAAAATCTACAAAGAATTCCAACAATTCAGAAAGCAAAAAGCAAATAACCACATTAAAAAGTGAACACATGTACTCACTTATAAGCGGGCCCTGAACATTTATTATAATACTATAAGAAAGGGATTAGCAGTAGTGGGACACTGCCGGGGTGGGGGGGGGGGTATGCACAAAACATCAATAAGGATACCTGATCTCAAAACAGGCAAAGTGGGACCAAAGGGAGGTCCAGACTTGAACTGTACTATGACTACATACGCACCTAACCCTGAATTGTACCCTGCATCTTAAAAAAAAAGTGAACAGATGACATGTGTAGACATCACTCAAATGGCCAACAAACATATGAAAAAATGCCCAACATTATGAATCATCAGGGAAATATAAATTAGAACCACAAAGACATTTTTAAAAAATCAGAAAACAATCGATGTTGGTATGGATGCAGTACAAAGAAATGCTTGCAGGTTCTGGTGAGTGTAAATTAGTGCAACCTCTATGGAAATTGGTATGAAGATTTTTCAAAGAACTAAATGTAGATCTATCATTAGATCCAGCAATCCCACTACTTGGTATATGCCCAAAGAGCAGTGGTCATTTTACAAGCAAAAAAAGACACCTGCAGTCATGTTTATTGCGGTACAATTTACAGTTGCCAAGATGTAGAATCAACCTAAATGCCCATCAACTGATCAGTGGATAATGAAAATGTGATATATATATATATATATATATATATATATACACACACACACACACACACACACACACACACACACATGCATATACACACACAAACACACACACACCACATAATACTATTCAGTCATCAAGAAGTGTGAAATAATGTCATTTGCAGCAATGTGGACAGAATTGGAGAACATCATCCTAAGTGAAGTAATGCAGGAATGGAAAACCAAACACCACATGTTCTCACTTATAAGTGGGAGCTGAGCTAAAGATCTTCAAAGGCATATAGAATGGTATAATGGACATTGGAGACTCAGAGTGGGGGGTGTGAGGGGAAAGATTAAAAATTATCAGGTATAATGTGCACTAGTGGTGGTGATGGGTACACTTGAAACCCAGACTTCTTTGCCACTACGTAATGCATCTATGTAACCAAAAATCATTTGCGCCCCATAAAGCTATTGAAATAAAAAAATAAAAGAATGGATAATCAAATTGTAAATACATTCATATGAGGAAATACTACTCAGCAACTAAAGAAGACCAGACTACCTATACATACAACATCATGAATAAATCTCAAAAATATTATGTTAATTGAAACAAGTCAATTAGTCCAAGAATAGGCAAAATTAATCTGCAGTGATAATCAGAGAGTGATTTCTGGTGATGAGGAAAATAGATTGGAAAGAAGCATAAGGCAATTTTATCGGGTGATGATAAAAATATTCTATATCTTGATTTGGATGGTAGTAACATGGATTTATACAAGTGTCAAAATTCATTGAACTTAACACTTCGTTTCTATGTATTCTATTATGTATTATATATCAATTATAACTCAATAAAAATTAAATACTGAACAAAAGATTTAATATGAGTGTATTCATTAAGAAATGGTTTACTGGTAAACAAATTTATGCACGGTGATAATAGATGGGGGAGGAGATTGGGAGAGAGAGATACCGTTATATTAAAACACTCTCACATGCTCTACAGCAAATTCATTGATTTGTGGTCCTGTATATGGGTACATCTATATATAAATTCTTAGATGTAGAATGACATATTTCTTTAAATATGTGGGGTACAATTCAGGGTTAGGTATACACATATTCATTATGCAGGTACCCTTGTTGTTGAGGTGTGTCCCCCTCTCCTGGCAGTTTCCCACGACTGCCAATCCCTTTCTTATAGTAGTATGATAGTTGTTCAAGGTCCGCTTATGAGGCAGAACACGTGATACTCATTTCTTTGTTTCTATGATAGATCACTCAGTACTTTAGCCTGTAAATCTAACCAAGTTGCTGCGAAGTTCATAATTTTGTCCTTCTTTATGGCTGCATCATATGTATATGCACCACTTTTTAAAATTCAGTCCTCTTTCAATGGGCGGCACTGTTGGTTCCATGTTTTTGCTATTGTAAATAATTCTGTAATAAATATGCGTGTGCAGGTATCTTTTTCATAGAGTGATTTGAGTTCCTCCAAGTATATTCCCAGTAGGGGAATTGGGGGGTCGTATGGGAGGTCAATTTTCAGATCTTTCAGGAGTCACCATACTGTTTTCCACAGAGGCTGTACTAGTTTACATTTCCACCACCAGCATAAAAGTGCTCCCTTTTTACCACATGCTCTCCAGCATTTGTTTGTTTGTTTGTTTGTTTTTGAGTTATTGATGATGGCCATCCTGACTGGAGTTAAATGGTATCTTGGTGTGGTTTTAATTTGCATTTCTTTGATAATTAGTGAGGCTGAGCATTTTTTCATGTACTTGTTGATTGTTCGTATGTCTTCTTTCCTTTTTATGTGTTGAAAATCTTTTGAGATTTGTATGTGAATTTTATACACTGCTTCCTTACCGAATTACATCATTGGTTTTATTTACTGTGCAAATTCCTTTTCAAAAATGCAATCATAAATTCTAAAAATATAATTCATGTTTTTATAAGCATTTTTTCTTATGTTTTTATTTATTCAATCATGTCGTCTAGAAAATCCAGAACAGTGCACTGTGGGTGGTGGTAATGTGTATCTATGCATTATTTATACCTAGAATTTTACTAATAAAAAAGATGCTGTATTTTATTTTCAGTTATGTATACTTACATACCTATAGTTCTCTCTCTCTCTCTCTCTCTCTCTCTCTCTTTCTTTATTTCTTTGCTTCTGTGGTTTTAGCCATAAATTCTTTGCCTAAGCCAATGTCCAGAAGAGGTTTTCTTAGGATTTTTATAATTTTAGGTCTAACATTTAAGTTTTTAGCTCATCTTAAGTTAATTTTTACATTTGGAGAGATATAAAGATCAAGTTTCATATTTCTGTGTGTACCTATCCAATGTTTCCAGCACCATTTGTTGAATAGGGTGTCCTTTCCCCAGTGTATGTTTTTGTCTGCTTTGTCAAAGATGAGTCATCTGTAGGTATTTAGGGTTAGTTTTGGATTCTCTATTCTATTCCATTGGTCCATGTGTCCACTCTTGTACCAGTACTATGCTGTTTTTGTTACTACAGGTTTGTAGAGTAATTGGAAGTCCGATAATGTGATGCCTTCAGCTTTGCTATTTTCGTTTGGGATTGCTTTGGTTATTTTGGCTCTTTTTATTTCCATATGTATGTTAAGATTTTTTTTTCTAACTTTGTAAAAAATAACATTGGTAATGTGATAGAGATTGTGTTGAATCTGTGGATTACTTTGGATAATATGATCATTTTAATAATGTTGATTTTACTAATCCATGAACATGGGATATTTTTCCATTTGTTTGTGTCCTCTACAATATCTTTTATCAGAGTTTTGTAGTTTTTCAGGTAGGGATCTTTCACCTTCTTGGTTAAATATATTTCTAGGTTTTTTAGTTTTTTAGCTGCTATTTTAAATAGAATTGAGTTCTTGATTTGATTCTCAGCTTGGTCACTATTGGTATATAAATTAGCAGTGTTACTAATTTGTATGTTTTGATTTTGCATCTGGAAGCTTTATTTAATTAATTTATCAATTCCAGGAGTCTTTTGGAGGAGTCTTTAAGATTTTCTATATATAAGATTATATCGTTGACATACATAAATAGTTTGATTTTTTTCTTTTCCAATTTGGACACTCTTTATTTTTCTTGCCTGATTTCTCTGTCTAGGACTTCCAGTATTATGCTAAATAGGAGTGGTGAAAGTGGACATCTTTGACTTATTACAGTTCTGAGGGAGAAAGTGTTAAACTTTTCTCTGTTCAAGATGACATTGGTTGTGGTTTTGTTGTATATGGCTTTTTAATTTGGAGAACTGTTCCCTCTATGCCTATTTCATTGAGGACATTATAATTATTATTATTATCAAAGACCTACAAGATTCTATCAAACACTTTTCTGTGTCTATTGAAATGATCATATGATTTTTAAAAAATTTTGCTTACATACTGGATCATATTTATTGACTTTCATATGCTGACTCACCCTCGCATCCCTGGGATAAAAACACTTTGTCATGATGTATTTTTTTTAATCTGTTGTTGAATTTGATTTGTTAATATTTTGTTGAGGATTTTTATGTCTATGTTCATAAGGTATATTGGTCTATAGCTTTCTTTTTTTGTTGTTGTGTCTTTTACTGGCTTTGGTATCAGAGGATACTGGCTTTGTAGAATGATTTTGGGAGGATGCCCTCCTCTTCAATCCTATGAAATAGCTTCAGTAAAATTAGTGTCAGTTCTTCTTTGAAGGACTGGTAGAATTCAACTGTGAGTTTGTTGTTGTTGTTGAAAGAGTTCTATTTACTGTTTCAATCTTGCTACTCATGATTGATATGTTTACGGTTTTTATATTTTTCCTGATTCAAGGTTGGAGGATTGTATATTTCCACAAAATTATCCATTTCCTCTAGCTTGTTTGCATAAAGGTGTTCATAATTGTCTTGAATGATCTTTTAAATTTCCATCTTATCAATTGTAATGTCTCCCCTTTAATTTGTGATTGGATTTATTTAAATCTTCTTTCTTAATTTCTTAATTAATCTAACTAGTGGTCTATCAATTCTGTTTATCTTTTTAGATAATCAACTTTTTGTTTAATTGATCCTTAGTATTCTTTTTGATTTCAATTTTATTTAATTCTGATCTGATCTTTGTTGTTTCTTTTCTTCTGCTAGCTTTGGATTTGGATTGTTCATGTTTACCTAGTTCCTTGAAATATGATGTGAGGTTGTTGATAGTCAATGTTTCAGTCTTATTAATGTAGGCCTTAAGCACTATACATTTTCCTTTGAGCACAGCTTTGGAAATTTTCCAGAGGTTTTGATTACTTTTTTCATTGTTGTTATTCATTACAAGGAATTTTCTAAAACTTTTATTTGATTTCATTGTTGATCCAAGGATAATTCAGAAAAAAATTGTTTAACTTCCATGTTTTTGCTTGGTTTCATGAGTTCTTCTTGGAGTTAATTTCTAGTTTTATTCTACTGTGGTCTGAGAAGGTGTTTGATATGACTTTGATTTTTTAAAATTTATTAAGACTTGATTGTGGCCTATCATATGATCTATCTTGGAAAATGTTGCATGTGCTAAAGTGAAAAATGTATATTTTATAGCCTGGGAATGGAGAGTTCTATAAATATCTGTTAGCTCCATTTGCTCTAGAGTCCAGTTTAACACCAAAGTTTTTTTGTTGACTTTCTGTCTTGATAATCTGCCTATTGCTGTCAGTGGAGTGTTGAAGTCCCTCACTATTATTGCATTGTTATCTCTATTTTTTTAGGTGGAGTAGAATAGGTTTTATAAAGCTGGGGACTCTGATGTTAGGCACATATATATTTAAAACTATTATGTCTTCTTATTGAATTGAGTGGGCCCCACCTTCAGTCTTCTCAAGTAGAATAACAATCAATCAAGGATACTGTATCATACAAAAGTAAGTTTCGTAAGTGAAGGAGGAATGAAGTCTTTCTTAGACAAGCAAATGCTGAAAGAATATTTCACTACTAGACTAGTTCTACATGAAATGCTCAAAGAAGTTCTAAATATTGAAACAAAAGATAAAAATACACCAGTGGAAAAATGCTTTAAAACAGATAATTAATAGGTCTTATGGAACACAAGCACAGTAGAGTAAATAACTAACTAAATAAAGCAGCCAGATAAGAACCAGTATGATGAATAGAATAGTACATTTCATGTCATTGCTAACTCTGAATATAAATGATCTCAAGGCCCCAATAAAAAGATATAGACTGGCAGAATGGAAAAGAAAAAAAAGTCCCTTCAAGGGGCTTATCTGCTGCCTTCAAGAGGCCCACTTAACTCACAGACTCCTATAAACGCAAGGTAAAAGGATGGGGGAAAATGTTCCACACAAATGGAAACCAAAAACAAGTAGGAGCTGCCATTCTCAAATCAGATAAAGCAGACATTAAATTAACAACAGTAAAAACAGACAAAGATGGTTATTATACAATGTTCTACTTTTTAAATAATTTATATAAAAAAGCAAAACATATCAATAATAATATATATTATATTAAAAGACTGATATTTTTCTCCATACAAATATCAACTAAACATGGTGTTAAAGAGTTTCAAGAACAAATAATTCATGTGTTCATAAACACATGCTTTCTGTTAGTGAGAGACTTAAGAATACTATAGTGTAATCTTGTCCTGTATAGTCAGGTAGCAGGAGACTATTTCCCCAGCTCCCTATTTCCCCATGTCTTAGACTTCTGCCAATTCTTCTCATCTCAGAAGTTTTTTGAAATTTGTTATGCAGATAATCGCATGCATTTCATAATTTTACCTAAGGAAAAATTCTGTATTCTAGGTTTTATCGATTGCCTTTTTCTCCCTCTGATGCTTCCATTTTCTTGTAATTTACTTACCATTTCCTTTTCTCTTACATCTTTTTTTTTTTCTAAAATTAAATATCATGCTCTATAGCATTCACACATAGTAAATGGATGGACCAAATACTTCTATTGTCTTCTAAAGTAGTTATTGGATTGTTAAAATTATTTTTTACTAAGTTCATTCTGTATTCCAGGCACTGTGTAAGGCATTTCACATATATTACTAAATGTCATTCTACTGGTCACTGAGGCAGGTGTTAAATTTTTTGGTTTTGTTGTTGTTGTTTTATTATTTCTATTTATTTTTATTTTTTATTTTAAAGATGCGGGGTACAATTCAGAATTAGGTATAAAAGCGGTCGTTGTACAGGTAAAGTTTGGGCCTCCCTTCGGTCTCCACTTCACCTGGTTTGAGATCAGGCACCTTTATTGATGTTATGTGTCCCTTCCTTCCTCCCCTGGAAGTTTCTGGTTACTGCCAATCCTTTTCTTATAGTATTAGTGAGAACATGTGGTGCTCAGTTCTTTGTTTCTGTGATAAATCATTGAATATTAAAGATTCTAAATTTATCCAAGTTGCTGCAAACTCCATAATTTTGTTCTTTATTGCTGCATAATATTTCATCATTAATATGTACCACATTTTAAAAAATTCAGTCCAGTTTTGATGGGCAGCACATTTGGTTCCATGTTTTTGCTATTGTAAATAGTGCTGCAATAAACATGCATGTGCAGGTATCTTTTTTGTAGAGTGATTTAAGTGCCTTTGGGTATGTTCCTAGAAAGAGAATTGCTGGGTTGTATGGGAGGACAATTTCAAGTTCTTTTAGGAATTGCCACACTATTTTCCTTAGAGGTTGATCTTTAACTTCATACATGAGGATTTCAAGGATTAGAGGGGTTAAAAATTCACCAAATATTGTCTATTTAGTAAGTGGCCAATATAGTAATTTAGGACTCTGATTGTAAGTCCCTTTTTTCAGTATTCCGTGCTGCTTACTGTTTGTTAACATGGAAATATGATTATTATTTTATCTTTAATCTGTAAAATAAACAATAACTTTATGAAAAAGGTTATTATTTATCTTTATCAAGCAAAGAAACAAAGGTTTAGAATACTCAAAATATCTCCCAAGTAGACATATCATTAAGTGACTGAACTTGAATTTTAACCAAGTTCTAGAAATTTGATTAACATATAAATAAAATATTTAGTTCAGGTCCCAAATAAATTGTTTAAACTGCATAAATTAATTTAATATTTTAAAAATTGCATCTGTAAAGGAGTTTCTCAGAAATTGTTATGCTTTTAAATAAAAATTCTAAAATTCTGATCTTGTTACAAATAACATTTCTAACATTTCCAGTATTCCAGAAGAGAAACTGCAGTAGTGCAGTCTGAAAGAGAATACAAAGATAAAAGGAACTTAATGAAGTGATTTGGAAATAATTTATTTTAAATGACATTAGCAATACTTTGTCATTTATGTGTTTTCATAATAAATCATATATACATATATTTATATATAATAGCTAGAGAATTCCTACCTCTACACTATTCATAAGGTAGCTTTCACTCTCACTATAGGTGTCTAACTGAAAAAATAAAATCAAATTGAAGCCCATCTCACAAAGAAAATAAACAAATCATTTATATATTTCACATCTTAACTTCATAATGACTGTAATGTGCATGTTTAATATTTTGAAACATTAATAAAACTAAAAAATATATGACTTTTATCTCTCAATTTTCTTTATCTTGAAAATGTTGTGGTCACTTTTTAAAATAAAACCAATTACTATTAACATTGTTTTATGTTAAATAATCTATAAACTACATTTTCTTAGAACTTGTATAGGTATTTTTTGATAACCAATTACTCCTTAGGAAAATATCTTCATATTCTATTAGAAAATAGTTTTACATTTCTTCTTGTCATTTCTACTCACTGGTGTTTATCCTTATCTCAGGGCCTCAGATAACTAAGATGAGCTATGTAAATGTTTGCTCATAATATTTAACTGAACTAATTAAGGAGTTTTATAGATATCCAAATGTCCAATCAGCCCTGAAGTAAAACTTCACTCTGTTTCTTTATCCTCTATACGTGCATTCATTAACATAGACTCTTATTAATAGTGTGATGAATCACAATGTTAATCTTTCTGACATATTTAAATGCTTAGAAAATAAAAATTCTTTTAAATAATCCTTTTATTCTATGTCTGTATTACAGATAACATCGTGACTCAATTTAGTAAAATAGAAAATTATGAAAACTTAAAATAATATAATTGTTTATTTCATTTTATCAGAAGAATTCTGCCTATATTTACAACCACTAAACATTATTATTAAAATAAAAATCAAATTCAAGATTCAGTAATATTTCATCAAGACAAAAAATAAAAAACTAACAGAGGAGAACAAGTAGAATGATTAATATTAAAGAATGTAGCCTCAAGTATTGGTTCTGCCATTTATTTGCTGTAAAATTCTAATAGAGATATTTAACATTTATAAACTTCATTGTCGTCCTCAGAAAAATAAAGGAAAAAATCTACCTTACAGAAATGTTGTGAAGAATAAATTAGGTTATGCAAAGCACCTGGCATATCTAGCTAACAGTTTTAAAATTTATTTTTATATAATAAGCAGGATAATGTTGAAGAGGGATAAATAGAAAAACCTTTGTTTAGGTTCAGAAATCAATTCCATATGTAAAGAATGGGGATCATCAATATGAGTAAAGATGAATACAATTAAAGATTAACACAACTCCTCAGACCTTCAAAGAATAACTCTTAACAGTCAAGACTGTGATTCTTCTTGTTGCTCAGATTGTTGGGGGCCAACAGCCTTGAAGGCCCACCAGATTGACATGCTTAGGATTTGTAACTAATACATGATAAAAAGAAGTTTTCTGATTCTGTTTAAGCAAAGAATTGTTTTGAATATTTTTACTTATTATTTGTAGTTGTAGTTATGGTGTTTAGACATAAGGTTCTATAAGTTTATAATCGTAGGCATAAGATTTAAATGTAAGTGAAGGTTTATATTAAGGTATATGTAGGTGATTTATAAGTTTGTTTTTCAGGGTTTGGGATACATATTAAAGTTTTAGTATATAAGAAATTAAAGAGTTTAGATGTAGAATTTAAGTGAGTAAAACAGATTTTATCTAACAACCAAAACTACCTTGAGGCCTGAAAAACATCACTAGAAGTTTCTTCCAAGCTGTTTTTTCCTTAGAAATAAAGTATTCCAAATAGAAAGACAATGAAGGAATTCGACAAGAGAAAACTACCTACCAAGGGGGCCTGAAAGAACAAGAGTGCCTCATCCATGAAAAAAAGGAATGTCTGCACCAGGTGTTTAGCCAGGTGTGGAAGGGTCCCCAGGTGCACACTGTTCCACACAATGATGCTACCCTGTAAAAAACAGTCCCTGCAACTGTTAATATAAAATCTTAAAATCTTAAAATTATAAAGCTTCTCATTAAA